>OX463240.1:41458714-41754772 GCA_949820135.1 Sylvilagus floridanus | reverse complement strand
AATCTCTGTATCATATGCTAACACATGGAAAATGAACATGTTACTGAATGAACAGTGGGTCATAGAAGAAATTGAAAGAGAAAGCAAAAAATTTCTGGAAGCAAATGAATATGGCAATACAACATACCAAAATTTGTGGGATACAGCAAAAGAGTGTTAAGAGGAAAAGTTTATAGCAATTGGTGCCTACATCAAGAAACTGGAAAGGCACCAGATAAATCAACTATCAGTGTACCTCAAGGATCTAGAAAAGCAACAAACCAAACCCAAAACTAGTAGAAATGGAGAAATAATTAAAGTTAGAGAAATTAGAGAAAACAAAATTGAAATAAACAAAGTTGACACACCATTGGCCCAACTAACCAAAAAAGACCAAAATCAATAAAATTAAGAGATGAAAAAGGGAATGTAATAATAGACACCACAGAAATAAAAATAATCATCAGAAACCACTAAAAGAGATGTATGCCAACAAACTGGGAAACCTAGAAGAAATGGATAGATTCCTGGACACATAGAAACTACCTACATTGAGCCATGAAGACATAGAAAACCTAAACAGACCCATAACCAAGACAGAAATTGAATCAGTAATAAATAAATCATCTACAACCAACTTATATTTGACCAAGGAGCTAAAACCAATCCCTGGAGCAAGCAGTCTCTTCAACAAATGGTGCTGGGAAAACTGGATTTCCACATGCAGAAGCATGAAGCAAGACTCCTACCTTACGCCTTACACAAAAATCCATTCAACATGGATTAAAGATCTAAGCCTATGACCCAACACCATCAAATTATTAGAGAACATTGGAAAAATCCTGCAAGATATAGGCACAGGCAAAGATTTCTTGGAAAAGACCCCAGAGGCACAGGCAGTCAAAGCCAAAATTAACAAATGGGATTGCTTCAAATTGAGAAGCTCCTGTACTGCAAAAGAAACAAGTGAAGAGCAACTGACAGAACAGGAGAAATTATTTGCAAACTATGCAACTGATAAAGAATAAACAGAATCTACAAAGAGATTAAGAATCTTCACAACAACAAAACAAAAAACCCAGTTAAGAGATTGGCCAAGGACTTAAACAGACATTTTTCAAAAGAAGAAATCCAAATGGCCAGCAAGCACATGTAAAACTGTTCCAGATCACTAGCTGTCAAGGAAATGCAAATCAAAACCACAATGAGGTTTCACCTCACTCCAGTTAGAATGGCTTACAAACAGAAATCTACCAACAGATGCTAATGAAGAGTTGGGGGAAAAGGTACCCTAACTCACTGTTGGTGGGAGTGTAAACTGGTAAAGCCACTATGGAAGACAGTTTGGAGATACCTCAGAAATCCAAATATAGACCTACCATATGACCCAGCCATCCCACTCCTGGAAATTTATCCAAGGGTAATGAAATCAGTAAATAGAAGAGCTGTCTGCACCTCAATGTTTATTGCAGCTCAATTCACAACAGCTAAGACATGGAATCAACCTAAATGTACATCAACCAAAGACTGGATAAATTAGTTATGGGATATGTATAATATGGAATACTACACAGTAGTTTTAAAAAATGAAATCCATTTTCAACAAAATGGACCAATCTGGAAAACTTCAAACTTAGTGAAATAAGCCAGTTCCAAAGGGACAAATACTGTATGTTCTCCCTGATCTGTGAGAATAGCACACCTAACATGAAAGCTGTAGAAGTGAAATTGACACATTAAGAAACAATGACTTGAACAGCCCTCATCTTGACTGTCGAGCAACAGTTTTATTTTTATTTTTTCTTTTCTTAATCTATGTTGAACTCTTAACAGAGTAAACCATTTTATATATATATATTTATATATATATTTATATATATTATATTTATATATTATATATAAATATTATATATATTTATTATATATTTATAAGTATTATATATTTATTTATATATATAAATATTTATTTATTTATTTACATATACATATACATATATATATATATATATATATATATATATAAAATTTCTTAGGCCTCTAATAATGACCCTGTCCTTGGTTTTAGACTCTTGAGTTTAAACTGCTTGTTAGATTCATTTTCTCCAGACTTGAAACAGTGAAACTCTAGGTGGCCATGCACATGAAACCTCAGACGGAAGCAGTTTCTGCAAGCTGGCACTGCCATCCCCGTCCCTCGAGAAACCACCTCCTGCTGGAACCCTCTGCCGTTTCCAGTGATGCCCCTTTTCAGTATGAAGCAGCCAGAGAGACCATTGCCCAGCTCCTCTAACAGGAGTTAGGGTCCATTCTTCTTGAGGGGGGAATGTGAGGAGTCAGAGGGTTGATAGTAAGGGTGAGCCCAGTGGACATTTGGGATGTAGAGTGCCTGCCTTCCCCAAGGGTTGTCTTCAGCAAGGTCAAAAATGCCTTAGGAATTAGATTCCTTAGGAATCTCCAATTTTACCTTGAGAATAGCAAGGGAGTGGTGAGTCCATCCTACTGACCTCACAGTTTATTGTAAAGTTACCTACCCCACCCTTATGGATGGCTTTTTTGTTTTATTATGAGCAAGCCAGACAGGATAAAAGATTGCAAATCAGGTCTTTTGGTGGGTTTTGTCCCTGCCTTGTAATTGAATGTCCATCTGTCAAGTTTTTGTTTTTCCCCAAAATTGTGCTTAAAAACCAGACAACATCAGGCACTTCGGGTTTTTTCCCCTCTTGGAGCCCCCTCCATGCCACTATGGCTAGAGGTCTCTGACGCTAATAAATCTTGCTTGTATATTTTAAAAAAATAAAAGTAACATCAACAAACATATACTCAGACTGAAAAATCAAAGTGTAGAAAAATATATTCCATGCTAACCGAAACAAAAAAAGAACTGATATAGCTTCCTAATCGGACAAAAAAGACTAACACAAAAGTTGTTGAGAGACAAAGAAGGGCACTATGCAATGATTAAGGGGTCAATTCAACAGGAAGATGTGGCTATTATAAATGTATATGCACCTAATTACAGGGCACCTGGCTACTGAAAAGAAATGTTAAAGGATCTAAAGGGAGACAGTCTCCAATACAATAATAATGAGGAACTTCAATAACCACTTTGTTTTATTTTATTTATTTTTATTTTTTTATTTTTGACAGGCAGAGTGGACAGTGAGAGAGAGAGAGAGAGAGAGAAAGGTCTTCCTTTGCCGTTGGTTCACCCTCCAATGGCCACCACGGCCAGTGCGCTGCGGCCAGCGCACTGCGCTGATCCGATGGCAGCAGCCAGGTGCTTCTCTTGGTCTCCCATGGGGTGCAGGGCCCAAGCACTTGGGCCATCCTCCACTGCACTCCCTGGCCACAGCAGAGAGCTGGCTTGGAAGAGGGGCAACCGGGACAGAATCCGGTGCCCCGACCAGGACTAGAACCTGGTGTGCGGCCCCACAAGGCGGAGGATTAGCCTAGTGAGCCACGGCGCAGGCCCTAAATAACCACTTTGAGCAATGGACAGATCACCAGACAGAAAACCAGCCAGGAAACAGAGTTAATCTACACTATAGACCAAATGTACCTGGTATCTACAGAACCTGTCATCCTACAGTTGCAGAATGCACATTCTTCTCACCAGTGCATAGAATTTTCTCTCGGATAGACCACAGGTCAGGCCATAAACCAAATCTCAACAAATTCCAAAAAAAATCTAAGTCATACCATGTACCTTCTCTGACCACTTGGATTGAAGCTGTTAGTAAAATGGTGCCATCTTCCTACGACCATCCTGGCTTACTAGAAATCAGGTGACCAAACAGCCCAATCACAAGTGTTCGCTCCACCCCTACCCTAACAGGATTTGCCACTCCCACTTCCTTATCTCTGCAAAGCTATGTAAGACCTGTTCTCCCAGTACAGGCTGTTGTTCTCTGTGCATGGGGAGGCAGCCTTCTGGTTTCCCCCACTCAAAAATAAACCTTTTCCCTTGCTCCAGTGTTTGGTGTGTTTTGGGGTGGCCTTTCCTCTCAGAAGCCAGAAATCAACAACTCAAGACTCTCTGGAGCATATGCAAACACATGGAGACAGACAACATGCTCCTGAATGAACAGTGGGTCAGAGAAGAAATCAAAATACAAATCAAAAAACTGGTGAGGAACAGTATTTATACACACACACACAATTTGTTGAACTCTTAGTACAGAGTTAATCTTCTATGTATTAAGTTAATTAAAGTAACCATGCACCTCTGAGAGACCAGTGCCGCTGTCGAGGGCAATAGCTCCAGGTGGATTCCTATGATAACAGCCAACAGCTCCATCATTAAACAAGACGGCCCCTCTACACACACACACACACACACACACACACACACACTTCAAATATGACCCCAGTTTTCTGATAAGGGCTAAATGAGATGTTAAACAGGTAAGCATTTTGTAAACTGGGAGTCTCCCTACAAAAATAGCAAACCATTTAAAAGCCTAATTCTAGGAAAATGTTTATTTTGTCTTAAAATGGGAGATTATTTGCCTCATGAAAGGATTTCTCGTTTTCCAAAGGTTTACCTATGAGTCCTTTGAACGATAAGCTCCCTCTGTCTTTAAAACAGTTTCATCTTCAAATATTTTGGGAAAAACTGGGTATCCCAAATGCCAAAGAATCGCATTGGATCCTTACCTATGCCATTGTCAAAGGTAAAATAAACCTGACATTAGCTAGAGCAGTGGAAATAATTATATTCAGAAACTACTGGAAGAATCAACAGAAAGAGCCGAGCTCCACTCCATCTGCAGAGGTGACTGGTGTTCTGGAGGGACAATGAGTCGGCAGGAGAGCAGGGAGCAGAACAATGACAAAGGGCTGCTCGCTGGTGCTAAGGTGACTGCTGCCCTTGTGTCTGCAGGCTGGCAACCATCAGTGTTGGGACTGCCCCTCCCACCAGCACTGGAGACAAGGCCCCGACAAAGGAGCAGCACTGGGGGCCTCAGGAAGACATTCCCGAGTTGTTTATCTCGGGGACAGAGCAGAGACTCATGGTGGGAAGCCCCTTAATGCTCCAAGAAAGGCAGGCTGGGGGCCTATCTTCACAAGTCGGGCAGAACAAACTAAATTCTTCTGCCAGCCCTGACCCCCTCCAGCAGGAGCCCAGAAGGGCTGTTTCAGGGACACGCCTGAGGCTGCTAGAGGCCTTGTTAAAGTCTGCTCAAGCCTCTTAGTACAGGTTTAAATACAGTGTTCGGGAAAAGAGATCTCACTGTATACAAAAACAAACTCAAAATGGGTTTAAAATCCAAACGTAAGAGCATAAAACTCAGAAGAAAACATAAGGAGGAAAGCTTCATGGCACTGGATTTGGCAATGACTTCTCAGAACACTAAAGCACAGGGGACAAACCACAGGTGAATGGGACTACATCATAATTCAAACCTCAGTTCAAAGGATACAATCCATGGAGCAAGAAAGCAACCAATGGAATATGGGGAAAAATCTGCACATTGTGTACGATCAGTGTAGCACATCCACATCGGGGTTCACAGCCAGAAACTCGAAGAGAGGTTTGTAAATGCACGTCCACACAGATTATTCATAAGCGCCAGAGAGTAAAACCAACCAGTGTCCACTGACGGATGAGTAGTTCAACAAAAACAACGGAATACGGTCAGCCTTAAAAGGAAGTTCCGACACACACTACAACGTGGATGAACCTGGAAGACATCACAAAGTCGAATTCTGCATGATTCCACTCATGAAAGACATGGAAAGCAGAATGGTGGTGGCCAAGGTTTGAGGGGAGGGCCATGGAGAGTTGGAGAGTTATTTTTTGAGTGTGGAGTTTGAGTTACAAAGATGAAGGATTCTGGAGCTGGTGGGGCTGGTTGCACAAACGTGAATATACATAACACCACTGACCTTGACACTGAAAAAAAGGCTAAAGTGGTAAATTTTGTTATGTGTATTTTACAATTTAAAATTTAAAAAAGTCAAGTCTCATAGTAGTTATCGAGACTACTGAGTTGTGTGAAATAAGGTCTGCCTTAATAGATTAAACAAAATTGGGGGAACATCTTAAAACTTACTTCTCCTCCAGGGGGCAGAAGTTAGCCTCACCTCCGGACCTAACCCTGAGCAGTACTAGGAGCAGGTAGGACAACCTACGGGCAGAGCCGAGGCTCCTCCTCTTGTGCTCATCAACGTACCCCAAACAGACCTCCTTCCATTCTCTTGCAGAGAGCCATGGTAACCCACCAAAGCAACGGAAGCTTCCCCTTGCACTCTCTTCTCCAAGAACAGCCCCTGGCACCCCAGATTCCCCCCATGACTCCCACCACCCAATACTCAGGGTGACATCTCCCCGCCTTTCAAACAAAATTAAAAAAAAAAAAAAGACAAAACACAGACCACCAGCGAACTACAGGTGACCACAGTGATGTCATTGCTAAATAGTTAAACGGGAAGGGTGAACCACTCGTTGGGGAAACCCCAAGACCACATCTCGAGGTGTCGTGGTGCAGAAACACGACATCCTCCTCCTCTCTGGGTGCCCACCTCTGGGCTTAACCACAGGCGCAACCATGACTCTCACCGAGTCAGACTAAACATGCCAATCGCGGTGCCTGCCTGACCCAACGGGGTGTTCTCATGAAAACTCTGTAGCCCCCAAACCACCCCCACTGCCTTTCCAGGGTAGCAACTGTAACTTCTCTTAACCAGGGGCTTTAGCCCTGCCCCGGCCCACAGCAGCTGGACTCCAGGCTGGCCACCTGTCTGTGAAGTAGCCAGGCTTCCCCAGCAGGGACGGTGGTCGTTACAGCCAGCCAGGCTGTGGCCCTCAGCTCTGGCCGGACGCTACCAAGCCATTAACTATCAACAGTAAGACAGAGGTGGGCAGACCTCTGGGAGCGGAGCTCAGGAGAGGGAGGCCAGAAGCCCATGCCAGAGTGGCCTCAGGTCGGCCAGCTTCCAGCCCAGGGCTTCCTTACAGCCAACACTTTGCCCTTGAAGTGGCCTGGAGCAGTTCCCTGGAGGGACTCTAAGGCTCCTTAGAAAAGCTTCTAGAAGAGGCACCTAAGAGAACTTCCCCATGGCAAACTCCTTATGTCCCTGGCCAAGAGGCGGGTTTCCGAAATATCCACACTCAGCTGAAAATCGCTCAGTTAGGAAGCCCTGCAAGGTTTTATTGTTGTGCAGGTTTTCCTGTTAGAAAGAGGATGGATACAGGAGAAATCAATCTCATACTGGTGCTAACTCCAGCCCCAGGGAGCAGAGAGAAGAGTTGGCCTCACAGAGTCCTGTAAAATCCCTGGCCTTGGATGACTGGGGCAACGGGGCCGGAACCATCAGCAGGTGCCCAACCTCATCATGCTGAGGCAGCACCTGCACCCAAGGGCTGCATTTCTGAATTGGGCTTTAGTGGAGACACCTGTTTGTGTATCAACCCCGCAAACCTAGCACAAGCGATGGCTTTCGCCCTGGGAGGGCCCCTTGACAATCAAAGCTGGAAGGAACCGAGAGAACACTGATGGTGGTACCAAAAACGTCAGGCTTCGAGACTTCTAGGACACAAGGAAGACAGACGACACATTAAAGCACCACGACAAATCCTCCAGGCTAAGCACTTACATTATGCCTTGTGTTTATACTGTACACAGAGCGGACGCGCGTCGGTGGTGCTTCTGGTTGGAGGAGACGGGTCCAAG
Source organism: Sylvilagus floridanus (assembly GCA_949820135.1). NCBI lineage: Eukaryota > Metazoa > Chordata > Mammalia > Lagomorpha > Leporidae > Sylvilagus > Sylvilagus floridanus. Next base: position 41,747,117 of record OX463240.1, on the reverse strand, counting down.
ACACAATTCAGGCCAACTGCCCTCACCTAGGGAGAGGAAGTAGCACCCAGGCCACAGAACAGTGCGGCCACATGCAAATTAAGTGTCAGAGAACTAGCTGTGCTTCGGCTTTTCCTTCCTGAAGCAAATAACCGCAAGAAATGCTAAACAGTCGCAGCTTCTTACATCTTGTTCCACAGTACCTGCGTCCTGGCATTCTGAAGTCCACGAGTTGGTAGTCTTCCAGTGGGCTCGCCTTTTCCTTGACTTCGATCTCTCCAAGCAGGGAGTTTCCATCCGGGTGCTACCTACGGAATTAGCTTTAAATTGAGGCATCATGGGAATCCCTGGCCCAATCAGCAGTAGGCAAGCAACAGGATGGGTTTTCTGGTAAGAACAGAACCTGAGGTGAGGTTTACCAGCCTCCCAAGTTAAAGAAGTTCTTCTCCTATCACAGGTGTATAGAATAACTTAAGCTAGCTACACCATGGCAGGAATAAAGACGCTAGCAAAATACAAAATCCACCTGACCAGCCCCAAGTCAGATTATAACGGATTCTGGCGTGTGGGGCCTCAGTTCTGGCCTACGCTTTACTTTTTCGGCTTCACTCAGCTCCCTAGCTTCCTGCCAGGGGCCAGTCATCACCACTCCCCCATCACTGCAGTAAACCCTGTCTGCTCCCTTCATGTCCAGAGACTGACTCTAAACTCATCAGGAATTCCAAGGCCACCTTAGCAGCAGCAACCGGAAGTGGAGACTGTAGTCCCACTGATGGCGTTTTTAGCTTGTTAGTACAAAGGGCAGTCCTGGCCAGCTGGGGCAGTAAGGGCAGAAGGTGGGTGTGGATGGCCATCTGGAGATAGCCTACGGAAAACAGTTACAACAGTTTAATGAATACCTTAGAGGTGGGGCCTATGCTGTGGCCTTGTGGGCAAAGCAGCCACCTGCAGCACCAGCATCCTATATGGACAGCGGTTCGAGTCCCAGCTGCTCCACTTCCAATCCAGCTCCCTGCTAACTCCCCTGTACCTGTGTGGGAGACCTGGGTGAAGCTCCTAGCTCCTGGCTTCTGATCAACCCAGCTCCAGCTGTTGCCATTTAGGGAATAAAGACCAACCGATCTCTCTCTCTCTCTCTGTCTCTTTCTCAACTGTGCTTTTCAAATAAATAAAAATAAATATTTAAAACACAAATACTAGGACTGGTGCTGTGGCATAGCTGGTAAAGCCACCGCCTGCAGTGCTGGCATGCCATATGGCTGCACCACTTCCAATCCAGCTCTCTGCTATGGCCTGGGAAAGCAGTAGAAGATGGCAGAAGTCCTTGGGCCCTGCATGGGAGACCTAGAAGAAGCTCCTGGCTCCTGGCTTTGGATCAGCCCAGTTCCAGCCATTGTGGTCACTTGGGGAGTAAGCCAGCAGATGGAAGATCTCCCTCTCTGCCTCTGCCTCTGTAACTCTGCCTTTCAAATAAATAAAATAATATTTAAAAAAAACAAAAACAAAAATACTGCTAAGGTGTGTGGCTCTATCACTTCCAGTGTTTTATTTCCACACTGACCCGTCTGAAAGGTCAGAGTAGCATTACCAGGCTTCTGTCGATGAAGAAAGAGAGGCTGTCTCTTGGAGCCCTCTGCCTTTGCTCTTTTATCTGGAGCTCTAGCTTGCAAACGCCCCGGTCCCATGGCTAAGCCTTGGTTCTAACGTCCGTCTGCAAGGATTCATAAATGGCTTATAAACAGAAGACTTGCTCTGGTTGATGCGGAATGAGGAGCTCAGCATCTCAAATTTAAAAAAAGAAAAATCCTCCAGGGTATTGCAAAGAGAGAAAACCCAGGCCTGCTCCCACCCTCTTTCCTGGGGCGCTCACAAGAGCAGGCAGGCTGGAGGCCTGCGGGGCAGCCTCCTCCTCCAGTTTGGATGGAGCGCTGACCTCACAACCGACCTCAATTTGTTCCCGAGGCACATTCCCCCCAAAATGCATGTTCTTTCGTTCATACAGTGTTGGGTTTATTTTCGTTTCTTGCCTTTGTTTACAAAATAAAACCAATGCTCAGGATGCGGAATGGGGGCCAGCTTCTCGGGGAGCGGGAGGGCAGGCGGCCGCGGCCAGCGGGCCGGTCTCGGGCACCAGCAGGGGCCACCCGGCTGCGGCCTAGTCGCCGTCCTGCTCGCGGTCCAGCACCAGCAGAGGGATCTCCTCCAGCCTCTCGGGTCGCTCCGCGCTCCGCAGGTAGCGCCTCCACGTCGCCAGCTTCTGGAACAGCCTCTGCAGGCTCAGCGGCCCCCACTGGCCCCACTCCTGGGCCTTCTTCCTGCGCGGGCCCGCGCGGGCCGCCCCGGGGCGGAAGAGCCGCCGCCAGCACCAACAGCCGGAGCAGGAGCCGCCGTCGCCCGAGGCCGCTCGCCGGCCGGCCGCCTCGGGCTCGGAGCGCCGCGGGCCGCCCCGCTCCAGGCGCACCATCTTCTGCTGCAGCTCGTGCTGCGCGCCGCCGCGCCGAGGGCCGCCGGGCCGCGAGTCCGCCACGGCGGGCCCCGGCCTCCTGCAGCGCGCCGGGCGCGGAGCCAGGGTCCGAGTCTCGGGAACTAACGGGCTGAGCACCTCTGCCGCGGCCTCCAGGACGCAAAAGGGCTCCTGGCGTCCCGCTGGGCGGCCTCCCCGGGGAATGCGCCCTCCACCAGCTGCACAGGTTGCCAAGGAAACCCGAACGCGTGGTGACCCCACAATGTCCAGCGGTGCCGATCCTCCTCCGCTCCAGGCCGCGGCCCCACCCTCAGCCGCTGAGGGCCACGATATTGTGTGGGCTTGTGTATTCTGCCAACAAGCAAGGTGCTCACCCCTGATCTTCATCCGGCCTCACCCTTGGGGGATTACAATTAGTTTTCGTTTCAGTAGTTTTCTCCTGATTGCAAATATAAGGTTTAGAAAACACTAATCCAGGCCGGCGCCGTAGCTCAACAGGCTAATCCTCCGCCTTGCGGCGCCGGCACACCGGGTTCTAGTCCTGGTCGGGGCACCGGATTCTGTCCCGGTTGCCCCTCTTCCAGGCCAGCCCTCTGCTGTGGCCCAGGAGTGCAGTGGAGGATGGCCCAGGTGCTTGGGCCCTGCACCCCATGGGGAGACCAGGAAAAGCACCTGGCTCCTGGCTCCTGCCATCGGAGGAGCGCGGTGCGCCGGCCGCAGTGCGCCGACCGCGGCGGCCATTGGAGGGTGAACCAACGGCAAAAAGGAAGACCTTTCTCTCTGTCTCTCTCTCTCACTGTCCACTCTGCCTGTAAAAAAAAAAAAAAAAAGAAAACACTAATCCAAAGATAAGATTTTTCTCCCCTTTTTTTTTTTTTTGCACTTGACAATATTCTCAAATTCAAGTAAGGAAGATTAAAATAGTAGCTGCTGTGGACCGTGCCTATTGAGTACGGAGATCTGGGGTTACCACTCTCCTGAACGTGTCTCATTTTGTAGCCCTGGTAGCAGAGCAGACTCAGGAATGAGTCCTCGGTGTTCTTTCAGCTCTGATTTCCCTGGTTACCTGGCCTTTCAGTGCCCCGGTTTCTCATCTGTAAAACTGACATAATAACAAGGCACCTCCCTCAGAGATGGTTGTGAGAGTCCAAGTGAGAATAATGGGAAGCACTGAGCCCGCAGTCGGCACATAGTACGTGAACAATGAATAAATCCATTACTGTGACAGTCTCATTTTGCTGACGGAATATCTGAAACTCAGAGAGGTAAAATCATTTACCTGAGATAACATAAAGTGAATCAAGCGGTTCAGAACCTGTCCTCTCAAAATATGCTTCTTTGTTATATTGATTATTAATTTTTTTTTGGACAGGTAGAGTGGACAATGAGAGAGAGAGAGAGAAAGGTCTTCCTTTGCCATTGGTTCACCCTCCAATGGCCGCCACGACCGGTGCACCACACTGATTCGATGGCAGGAGCCAGGTGCTTCTCCTGGTCTCCCATGGGGTGCAGGGCCCAAGCACTTGGGCCATCCTCCATTGCACTCCCGGGCCACAGCAGAGAGCTGGCCTGGAAGAGGGGCAACCGGGACAGAATCCGGTGCCCCGACCGGAACTAGAACCTGGTGTGCCGGCACCGCAGGTGGAAGATTAGCATATTGAGCCGTGGAGCTGGCCTGAAACTTGATTTTAACCACAGGTTATCAAACCACTACACTGCTACCCAGCTTTCAGCTATTCGCCCAGCAGGCATAGCGTCCATTCTTCCCGTGTGTCTGTCCGAGACAATAGCCAGTCAACTGGGCTGGGAGGCAGAGGGTGCTGGGGAGAAGTTTTATCTAGTCCTATTTTCAGCAACTTTTCGAATTCCTAGAGAGGAAGAAAAATAATCTTCCCTCTTCCCTTTATAGTTCTTGGTTGGGATGCCCCCTGTAAACAAAAGCTAGGTTAACAAGAAAAAAACAAGCGGAAGTTTATTAGCACGATACTTCACACAGCTATGAGAGATACACGGCTCAGTGAGGAACTCTCCAAGGGCTGACTTGGAGTTCACATTTAAATACCATCTTCAGGCCGGCATTGTGGAGTAGTGGGCTAAGCTGCTGCCTGCAATGCTGGCATCCCGTGTGGGCGCCAGTTCGTGTCCTGGCTGCTCCACTTCCGATCCAGCTCCCTACTAATGGGAAAATCAGCAAAAGATGCCCTAAATGTTTGGGCCTCTGCCATCTCGGGAGACCTAGATGAAGCTTCTGGTTCTTGATTTCATCCTGACTCAGCCCTGGAGATGGTGGCTATCTGGAGAGTGAACCAGGGGATGGAAGATCCCTCTCTAACTCAGCCTTTCAGATTAAAAAAAAAGAATCTTCAAAACATAAAATAAGCAAATGCCATCTTCAACTGGAACACAGCCTTTCAGATAAAAAATGAACTTTAAAAACACAAAATAAGCAAATGCCATCTTCAACTGGAACACATAACTCAGTCCAGGAGAGGCCAGGAATGGGGAGGAGACACGGAAAACCACAGTCCTCGGGATGTTTTCCTCGGTGCCTTCTCCGCTGGCAAGCTCCCTGGTGATCCAGGGTAGCCTCCTTCTGCCACAGAGGGAGAGATGCCCTTGTGGTTAGAGAGTTCCTGTCCCAAAGCCAATCTTTCCTGCAAAGTGGTGACTGCTGCTCCTGTTCTCAGAGCTTCTCCTGTGTCTGCTGTTTCTCAAAACACTCCTTAGGCTAGAGAGACAGATTTTGGGGTGGCAGGTTCTGCCCCCCCCCCCAGTCATCTGGGCAGGAGCATTTTCATGCCTCTCACATCTGTGCACTCCCTGCCTGTCCTCGGCTCGTTCCCTCACCGAGCCATGACAGCACAGGAGCTGTCGCTGTGGCAGGAAAACCGGTGAGATGAGTCTAGGTCGCTGTCCTAGTGTTGAGGACAATGTACAAGACGGATGCAGCTGAGAAGAGAAGAAGCAAAGTTTTATTTGAGTAGGAAACACAGACGCTCCCAGCAAAGGGAGGGGCTGGTAGAGAAGGAGACTGCGGGTGATCCTGTACCTGGCTGGGAGACCGCCCATGCAAGGGGTTAACCTGACTGCTGGCAGGTGGCAGGAGCCCAGGCACATCCCCCTGCCAATCAAGTAAACTGCTCCCAGGTGTGGCCCAAGCCCTTCAGGAAGGCCACCATAACCTACATGACCTTCAAGCTGATTGGAGAAGTATAGCAGTGTCAATATTGGCCTTACCCTGTAGAATTAGTGTTGCCCTGACCTAGCTACACCCCTCTGCCTGCCCTTTAGAAGGTGGGCTTGATTGTTAATAAACGGACATGTTCATCAAAAAAACTTGTCTCCGGTACTTCTTGTGGAAGAACGCCGTGGCCCCACCATCCCGGCAGTGTGCGGGCCTCGCAGGACGAGCCTGCAAGAGCCCGAGCCACTGAGGTCTTGCAGTCTAGGGATATTTGTATGTCTCTAGCACATCATCTCCAAAAGCAAAAGTAGTGGTTCTACATCAGCTCCTGAGAACACAGAGGCAGTCTTCGTGGCCGCTTTCTGACTTGTTTTTGTCTAAACCTAAATTTTGTCCTTTGGCAAATGCTGTTATAATCCAACTTGCATCCTGTTTTGTTTGGTGTATACGTGCTGGACAGGAGCTATGGGATGAAGTGAGTCTGACCTGCTTCTAGTCTCAGCCCTCAAGCCTCCAAGTCATTCCCCTTTAAGGACTGCCTTATGTTTCATTTGCTGCTTCTCAGTTCTCCACTGGGAGCCTCCCCCTTGGGCTGACCACCTGCACTCCCAGCCTCCTGTGGCACAAGGCCAGGCCTGATGGTGAAGAAACAAGTCTAACTTAATTCATTACTAACAGAGAGAGTGAAGGAAGACTTGCCAAAGACACCAGCTCCCCGTGGCTCTTGCCCGGGGCATCACTGACACAAAGGGGCCAGATGACTGCAGAAATGGCAGCACATGGTGGAGCCAGGGAGCAACCTCCACGCTGTGGCGAGCTGATGGCCAGCAACTGTGCCCTGAGTGTGGGCAGACACTCACGCACCCCTCCAGAACATGAGAGGTGGTGGGAAAGGGTCTCGCCCTTCCTCGTGGCCTCCTGAGCCCTCGGGTTCCCGGGAGGCCACAGGGTATCTGCCAAGCCTTGCATGCAGCTCAAGTCTGGGCTGTGTGGGCATGCACCAGACCCCCAGAGTGCCTTCCCCTCCACCAAGCACTTCCTGTGTTTCCCAAGTCTCTCCCTGGCTGTGTCCCTGCTGTTCCCTCTACACGTTTACATATCGACACAGTGATCCCCAGAACCTCAGAATGTGACGGTATCAGAGCTAGGGCCTTTAAAAAGATAATCAAATTAAAATGAGGTCTTGAGAGTGGTCCCTAATCCAGTCTACAGGTGTCCTCCAAAGCAGAAGGGATTAGGACACACACACACGCACGCATGCACGGACATCCATGTGAGGACACAGGGACAGGGCAGCTATCTAGGAGCCAAGGAGAGAGGCCCCAGGAGAAACCAACCCTGCTGGTGCCTTGACCTTGACTTCCAGCCTCCACAGTGGTGAGAAATGTCAGTTGTCGAAATCACCCATCTGGAGTCCTTTTTGATGGCAGCCCTGGAGAGCAACTAACACTGGCTGAGTGGTGTTTGCCTCTCCCTTCAGCACCCCAAACCACTCTCTTGGTCCCTGGCTCACTCCATTGTGGAGAGTCCAGCAGTCGCTGGCTTGGCGCCGTGTGCTCTGGTTCCCCTGTGCAGAGCATCCATCTTTGGGTGCCGACCGTGCAGTCCTGCCAACTGCCCTCAGGTCCCCTGCTGACGCAGCCTCCATGCTGGCTCCGGGATTTGGCCTGTTAACATCCTCAGCTGCGCAGGCTAATCCTAGGGGACCTGGGTTCTACAATTACCAAAAACAACTCAGGATGCCCAGCTGAGTATCCGATAGACAAATAACGTTTTAGCGTAAATATGTCCCCCAGGTTGCCTGGGCCTACTTATAATAACATACACATTTACTTGAGGCTCAAATTTACCTGGGCACCCTGTGCTTTTATGGTGCCCTCCCAGGGGGAGGGGAGAGGTCCAGTGCCCTCCAAATAAAAGCACTTGGGGGAGTTTTCCTCCAGGCCCCTCTGAAGACTTAGGGCAAGAGCTGCCCCAGAGCTGGAGGGCGTCCCAGCAGCAGGCCCCTCAAACCTGCCTTGTCCTAACCCAGGTACCCAGGATGGCTCCAGACGTGGAGACGCCAAAGCATAGAAGCTTTCACCCTATGAAATAATGGGGTATGGGAACTCACGTTCCCTCCCAGGGTTTTAAGGAAGCGACAGCATGGACACATGCTGGACACAGCCCATGGTTCCCTCTCCCCAATTCAGAAAAAGAGGTAGAATAAAGAGCATAACCACACAGACCTGATTCCAAATTAATAATGTAGCCTTGAATAAATGACTGACCCTCTTTAAAAAGAAAAAAAAAAAAGGTTTATTTATTTTAAAGGCGGAGTTAGAGAGAGAAGGCGGGAAGAGAGAGACAGAGATCTTCCATTTGCTGGTTCACTCTCCAAATGGTTGCAACAGCCAGAGCTGGGTTGATCCGAAGCCAGGAACTAGGAGCCAGGAGTTTCTTCTGTATATCTCATGCAGGTGCAGGGGCTCAAGCACTTGGGTTATCCTCCACCATCCCAGGTGCATTAGTAGGGAGCCAGATGGGAGGTGGAGCAGCTGAGACTGGAACTGGCACCCATATGGGCCGCCAGTGCTGCAGACCAAGGCTTTACCCATTACACCACAGTGCTGGCCCTGTGATGGACCCTCTGTAACTGCCAGCTTATCTCACCAGATCCTGGGGTTACTATCCCTCCCTCTTTTATGGTATTGTAGTGAGGAGTTCTGTGAGACAGGGCACACAAGGCCTAAGACAGAGGCTGGCGCAGGCAAGTGCTCCATAGAACAGTGCAGCTCACACCTCCTGCCCCAAATACCCCCCAGCTGTATGGATGCCCAGGAGACCCAGCACTGCCTTGGATTCAGAAGGCCAAGAGCAATGACAAGCTCTGTGAGCTCTCATTCCTGGAAACCCTCCCAGGGAACCTTGGACTGCAGAGAGGTGTGATGGAAGGAAGCAGATGGCTTCCGGTTTTTCTGTGACCTGAGCCGTAAGAGGTCAGAGAGTTCTGTGGGAGGGAGAACGGTGCCAACAGGACCTGGCCTGTGAGAGAGTCCGGCTCTGCCCATCACAGACACCTGCCAACCACATGAACAGGTGCAGGTGGAGCAGGCCAGCCACGCTGTAGGATTAGGAGACTGAGCCAGAGCTTGGTCAGTGACATCATCGCTGTATGTGAGCGAGGACACATTTGCAAGGAGAGACAGGAGGTGAAAGAATGAGAACCCCTGGCCATTACCCAGATAACTGGGCCGGAAGTGGGGTCTGAAACTGAAGCCAAGCAATCGATCTTGCTTCCTTTCTCTACAGGGAGCTTTCTTTCCAGTAAATGGACATCGCAAGGCGAATCTTTCAAAGTTGCTCTATTGTGAGAACCAAATATTTGCTCCAGGTATCCGAGGACATCCGGTAACCGCACCCTCCAATGTTTAAATGCTACTACAGTGACATTTCATCAGAGTGTCAAGGCAACAGAAATGTTAGCGTGAGCTTGAGAGCTGCAGGGCCTTCCCTTGGGAGCCTCCCGAGTCCATGGCCTGAAAACACCTTCTGCCCGGCCTCATGCCCGAGCTGCTTTTCCCCATGCACTTCTCTTTGGCCACCGCAGACTTGCACAAAACCCTGTCCCAAATGAAGCGTGAAACGTTCTGAAATTCATAGACGTCCGTGGTGATCTTCGGAGGCTGAATGAACAGGAGACTTGCATCGCAAAAACATGAGCAACTTCCCAGAGAACCGTAGGCATCTCACTTCACAGGGTAGGCACCGTCTCCTGGAGGCCTCCGCAGCCGCCGCCGTCTCTGGCCAAATGCCAGCTTCTCTCCTCCCAGCTCCTTCCTACGTGGGAACTCCCTTGTCCACTCTCTGCTTCCCTGTCTTCCTCTTCCCATGTAGCAAAAACACTCCCTCCCCTTGTTCCTAGCAAAGGAGCTGGACTCCTTCATTCGTCTGGTCACCTGCGGCTTCTGGGCTTGACCTGCCTCCCGAGTGCCTGACACGTCCCGAGAAGGGCTATTTCCACCTAAGAGGAGTGCTTTTCCACCTCCTTACCTCAGGCACATTTCTGTCATTATAAAGTAAACCCACGAGATTACTGCTACGTAAAAACAGAGATAGGGGCCGGTGCCGTGGCATAGCAAGTAAAGCCGCCACTTGCAGTGCCGGCATCCCATATGGGTACCGGTTCGAGTCCCAGCTGCTCCACTTCAATCCAGCTCCCTGCTGTGGCCTGGGAAAGCAGCAGAGGATGGCCCAGGACCTTGAGCCCCTGCACCTACCTGGGAGGCTCTTGGCACCTGGCTTTGGATCGGCGCAGCTCCAGCCATTGTGGCCACCTGGGGAGTGAACCTGTGGATGGAAGACCTCTCTCTCTGCCTCTGCCTCTCTGTAACTCTGCCTTTCAAGTAAATAAATAAATCTTAAAAAAAAAAAAAAAAAAACTAGAGATGGTGAGGCAATGAGTGGGGAAAGCAGGGGAGTATTTCAATACTCAAGAGTATTTCTTGAGTCGGCACCGTCAGCATCACCTGTATCATCTTCATTGCCACCGTCCACTGATCCTGCCATCGGATAGAACACAAGGGGATTGCATGCGCCTCCCGTTTCCCAGGTGAGAACACTAAAGGTACTTTGCCACTGCAGGCTCTACAGTGAAGCAGAGATGACAGGCTAAGCTGGGCAGGGCATGTGGTTATACCCCCTCCTTGTGAGCCAACTGAAATTTAACCTATCCTTCCAGATGGAAAATCAGGAATCACCAGGGAGGGGTGGAGGCAGGGCAGGAAGATTTGAATCAAGCAAAGACATGGGATTTTTACGAAAGAAGAATCTTCTATGTTGTTCTTAAGGAAGGACAAGATGCACAATTAAGTGTTGTTTTGTGTTGGGAACTAGGAAGGCACTGGCCACCTAGAGCTGAGCGGAAAGGAAGAGGACCCAGACAAAGCTGTACTCGGTTCTGGGAATAGAAAATCACTCTCTTAAGCCAGAATGGGCAAACGAACTAGCTCTGCTCGCTTCTCAGTCACATCAGTTACTGTAGCGTGAGACCCTCCAGCGTGTAAGCGTGATGCTGTATACTGAGTTCTTTCTGTGCTGTTTCCATATTTCTTTTGCTGTCTTGGTAACGTTCATTTAGATGATGCCAGCCTACTTTTAAAAAAAAAATTATTTGAAAGAGTTACAGAGCGAAAAGGAAAGACAGACAGATCTTCCATCTGCTGGTCCATTCCCCAGATGGCTGCAACGGCCAGGGCTGGGCCAGGCTGAAGCCAGGAGCCAGGAATCTCATCCAGGTCTCCTATGTGGGTGGCAGGGACCATCTTCTGCTGCTTTTCCCAGGCACATTAGCAGGGAGCTGGATAGGAAGTGGAGCAGCCAGGACACAAACCAGTGCCCATGTGGGATGCCAATGTCACAGGAGGCAGCTTTATCTGCTACATCAAAACTCCAACCCCCAATACCAATCTACTTTTAGGTGATCAAATAGAAAGGAAGAATATTTTATAGTCACTGTGACAATGTTTTCTTAAAAGATTTATTTATTTGCAAAGCAGAGTGACAGGGGTTGGGGGGGAGGCAGAGAGAAAGAGAAAGATCTTCCATCAGCTGCTTTACTCCCCAAATGACTATAAAAGCCAAGGCTGGTCCAAGCCAGAGCCAAGGGCCTGGAACTCCATCTGGGTCTCCTGTGTGGATTGCAGGGCCCCAAGTCTTGGGCCATCTTCTCCTGCTTTCCACAGGCACATTAGCAGAGAGCTGGATCAGAAGCAGAGCAGCTGGAACTCAAACTGACGCTTTGATATGGGAGATCAGTATCAAAATTATCAGCTTAACCAGCTCACTACAATGCTGGCCCTTGGGACAAAGTTTTAAATGGGAACTGTGTACAGTTTGTATCCAGAGATGTTAACCAGAGAATTTCTAAAGGAAAGGTGGGATTCAGAGGGGAGGAGGCTGGGACACAGATGCCACCAAACCCCTCTGCCCTGTGCCCTGGATTCTCCACCCACCCAGCACTTTGAGGTCACCACAACCAGCACAACTTGTAAGGTTACCTTTGTAAATCAATCAACTGTAAGGGGCCGGCACTGTGGCGTAAGCGGGTAAAGCCTCCGCCTGCAGTGCTGGCATCCCATGTGAATGCCAGTTGGAGTCCCAGCTGCTCCACTTCCAATCCAGCTCTCTGCTATGGCCTGGGAAAACAGTAGAAGATGGCCCAAGTCCTTGGGTCCCTGCACCTGCATAGGAGACCCAGAAGAAGCTCCTGGCTCCTGGCTTCTTCTCTCTCTGCCTCTCCTTTTCTCTCTGTGTAACACTTTCAGATAAATAAATAAATCTTTAAAAAAAGAGTATTCTGAAAAAACTATTTATGCATTTCAATTCTTTTGCACCAAAATAACCTTATTTTTTAAAATAAAGTTATCATGAACTTTTTGAAGCACCCTCCTATTTTAAAGCCAACTGAGACCCATGATGTTTCAGCCCTAAATTCTCTAGTATGCATCTCCTTTTTTTTTTATTGAAAACTGTAGCATCATTACCACAAAATTCTAATAACAAGTCCATATTGGAATCTCCCCTTTTAGAGTTAATTGATTTTTTAAAAGATTTATTTATTTATTTGAAGTTAGAGTTACACAGAGAGAGAAAAAGAGAGAGAGAGAGAGAGAGAGAGAGAGAGAGAGAGAGGTCTTCCATTCACTGGTTCACTCCCCAATTGACTGCAATGGCCGGAGCTGTGCCGATTCGAAGCCAGGAGCCAGAAGCTTCTTCCAGGTCTCCCACACGGGTGCAGGGGCCCAAGGACTTGGGACAGCTGGGACTCAAACTGGCACCCCTATGGGATTCCAGCACTGCAGGTGGCAGCTTTACCCACTATGCCACAGCGCCAGCCCCCAGAATACTCACTTTCTATAAACGTTTTGAAGACTACTCCCAACCAGTGCAAAGGGAGGGGTGGGTGGAGAGAGATAAAACAAGCCCAACAAAAATGCAGGTCGCTGTCACTGCTGAGATGAGGGCCATCCCATAGTGGAGTGCTGGTTCGAGTCCCTGTTTTTCCGCTTCCCTTCCAGCTTCCTGCTAATGTCCCTGGGAAAGCAATGGATGATGGCCCAAGAGCCTGGGCCCCTGCACCCATGTTGGAGATCCACATGGAGTTCTCAAATCCAGGTATCAGCCTTTAACAGAAGGAACCAGCAGATTAAAGATGCCTCTGTCTCTTCCTCTCTCTCTCTCTGTCACTCTGCCTTTCATTTATGTATATATATTTCATTTTATAAATATATTTATATTTTTAAAGGAAGAGGGGCCAGCATTGTAGTATAGTGGTTAAGGCCACAGCCTGCACCACCAGCATCCTATTTGGGCACCAGTTCAAGTCCAAGCTGCTCTACTTCTGATCCAGCTCCTTGATAATGTACATGGGAAAGCAGCTGAGGATGGCTCAAGTCCTCAGACTTTTGCACCCATATGGGAGACCCAGAAGAAGCTCTCAGCTCCTGGCTTTGGTAAGGCCCAGCCCTGGCCATTGTGGCCGTTTGGGAAGTGAACCAGCGGATGAAAGATATCTCTCTCTCTCTCTAACTCTTTCAAATAAATCAATCTTTAAAAAAAAAAAAAAGGATGAAAGAAAAATGGAACATAAGAAGAACAGCAGCAGGGCCAGCGTCGTGGCACAGCAGGTTAAGCTGCCACCTGGGATGCCAGCCAGCATCCCACATCTGAGCACTGACTCAAGTCCTGGCTGCTGCATTTCTGAACCAGCTCCCCGCTAATGCAGCTAAGATTCAACAGAGGGTGGCCCAAGCCCTTGGGCCCCTGTCACCCATGAGGGAGACCCAGATAAAGTTCCTGGCTCCTGGCTTCAGCCCAGCCCAGCCCCAGCCATTAAAGTCATTTGGGAAGTGAACCAGCAAATAGAAGACCTCTCTATCTTTCTCTCTCTCATGCTCAAATATATCATAAAAAAGAAAAATAAAAGTAAACACTCAAATTCAAAGCAAGAATAAAATAGAACAGAATATGCATACATACATACACACACACACACAAACATATGTATCACAGAAGTGTCTATCCCTTCAATGTACTTAAAACCCTTTCAAACAAGAAATATTCACGCTATTGGGTAGAACACACCAAACTTCTCAACAGACTGTGAAGCCAGGCGTCAAGGTCATACAATGTCTCACTAGACAATCCAGCTGGAATCTAGATTTCTCAAATCCAAAGTCAGCCTGCCCACCCTACAGATGAGAACCGCTTCCTCTCTTGGAATGCCACCTACACCATCGTCCCACTATGTCGGCAGGATCCACGTGCATGAATTCAATCAACCGCAGACTGAAAATATTTGGAAAAAAGTCTCTGTACTGAACATGTGCAAAATTTTCCTTATTATTATTCACTCTCCTTAAATAATATTGTAAGTCCACTGTTTACATGGCAATTGCCTTGCATTGTAAGGCATTTAAAGTATACACAGGTAATATGCAAATAGTATGGCATTTTATGTAAGGGACTTGAGCACTCATAGGTTTTGGTATCCCCAGGGGGTCCTGGAACCAATCTCTTGCTGACCTTGAGGGATGGCATACGTAATTTCTATTACCCTGATAATGGGAATGAAGGCGTCTGACAGTGCCAAGTGCTAGGCAGCCTTGTAACCTGCAGGATTATCAAAGCAGGAAGTCATCAGCCCCTGAAATTACTGCACGCAGCAGACCTTCCGAATTATGTGGATCTTAGGGGACGAATGCTATCTGCGGCTCTTTTTTTAGCTTTCCAATCCCACAAAAGCATCTGCAAGAAGAGAGAAGATCTCTGTCACAGGATCTATCAAGTGTGAACTGCTCACCTGCTGCATCAGCAGTGGAAACAGCACAGTGTCTCAGGCGGCACTTTCTTCCTGATTTCTGGAAGGCAATGCAAATGCATTTCAGGTTTCTGCTTCTTTGTAGTAGAAAACACTTAGCACGCTGTAATTGGAACATTCCTCAAACTCTGCAAATTAATCATTAACACTTGACTGGGGGGGGGGGGGATCTTCCAGCTACTGGTTCATGTCTCAGATGGCCACAGCACCTGGAGCTGGACCAAGCTGAAGTCAAGAAGAAGTATCTCAACTACAAGAGCCATCCTCTGCTGCTTTCCCAGGTACATTAGCAGGGAGCTGGATCAGAAGAGGAGCAGTCAGGACTCGACCCACTGGTCCAGTATGGAATGCCAGCACTGCCAGCAGCAGCTAAACCCACACCCGGCCCCACTTAACTTTTTAAGCATAAATTTTTGAGAAGTCTGAAAAAAGTAGACTTGGCTTTTCTTGACGTGCAAATCTTGAAACCACCACCAGGGTCTGGTGCTGTGGCGCAGTAGCCTCCTGCAATGCTGGCATCCCACATTGAAGTGCCAGTTCAAGTCCCAGCTACTCTGCTTCCAATCCAGCTCCCTGTTAATGTACCTCGGAAAGCAGCTGATGACAGCCCAAGTGCTTGGGCACCTGCCACCCACGTGGGAGACCCAGAAGGAATTCAGGGCTCCTGGCTCCAACCTGGATCAGCCCTGGCCATTATGACCATGTGGGGAACGAACTTCTGCCCACATCCTGTATGGGCACCAGTTGGAGTCCTGGATGCTCCGTTTCCTTTCATGGCTAATGTGCTGAGGCAGCAGAAGTTTGCCAGAGTGCTTGGATTCCTGCCTCGTGGGAGACCCGGATTGAGTGCCAGGATCCTGCCTTCAGCCTGGCCCAATCCCAGCTGTTATAGCCATCTGGGGAGTGAACCAGCAGATGGAAGATCTCTCTCCTTCTAACTCTGCCTTTCAAATAAATAAAATAAATCTTTTTTAAAAACTCAACTATTGAGGTGTCAATGAAAATTGTAATTAGAGGATCCCTAAGAAGCAAAAGGAACTGTGCAGGGGGTTGTTATGTGGGATATTTTTCCCAGACAGGGGTAGGGCCTGAGAAGTGTGTCTCTTCCACCAGGGTGCACCTCTCTAGAGCCCAAGGCTGCTTCCCCAGACTCTAAGGACCTAACGGGTGCTGGCCTAGGATGGCAGTGCCACACTGTGAATTGAGGGGGTTTCTCCACAAGGGTTATGAAGAGGGAACACCCAGGAGATCATGGCCCACGAGTTCCTCCAAGTGGGTACATGGCGATGGTCACCATCACTCCTGCCCCCTGGCCACTCTCCTGGGGCTAATCTGGAAAAACAAGGCCCCCGGGGAGGCCACCAGCCACACCCATCCCCCAGCCACTGGTCACAGGGGCACCAGAGAAACTGGCCCAAGACACACTGCGTGGCACACAACCCCAACCTGCAGAGGCAGCAGCGCCGGGGCAGACCCTCAGTTGCTTCATTTGTAAAATGGGGATTATCACGAGGCCCGCTTCAAAGGTGTGAGAATACAGCCGGAAGAGACAGGGCTCTTCCTTCAGCGCAGCGAACAGGGGGATCTCACCACGGCCTCGCGGGGAAGCCGAGGCGGGCTGCGCATGTCAGCACGCAGAACGTGGTCCTCTGTGTAGGACACTGGAGGGTGAGGAGGGCTGTGATGAGCATTTCCTCTCGCGACTGTCGTGCCCGGGAAGGAAAGAGTGTTCTCTGACTTGCTGGGAGCTGCAGATCCCCCCCTCCACCCGGTGGGCTTCTGACGAACGTGGGAGCACGGAGACCACGTGTCCGCCTCCTGCAGGCCCTGGATGCTGTCTCCCTTACAAACCAAAGCAACAGTCTCTTCAGTCTCTTCAGGCTTCAGTTTCCAGGCAACCGCATTCTGCTGAGCCCATGCTTTGGCAGGTCTTTGATGCGTGACTCAGACGTGAGCCGCAGCGACTCCAAGCAAAGGTGCACAACCCACAGCCACCATGATGAGACCTTGGTGGGTCTCTTCACCCCTTCTTGCGTCCCAGACCCCTCCGGCCCTCTGGCAAAGTCTGTGAGCCTCTTCTCAGAATAATGTTTCCATTACAAGTAA
Organism: Sylvilagus floridanus; assembly: GCA_949820135.1. Lineage (NCBI taxonomy): Eukaryota > Metazoa > Chordata > Mammalia > Lagomorpha > Leporidae > Sylvilagus > Sylvilagus floridanus. The sequence continues at coordinate 41,730,524 of OX463240.1, read as the reverse complement.
AATATAGAGAATTATCAAGGAAATAAGTCACCAAACATTTTTCAATTTTGTGATTAAATAGCATATTTGGGGTAAGTTAACACATTCACAGCAAGATTGAACAGCAAGTCTAATAAAACTGTCAAATTGTGAAGAGGTGGTGGGTGCAAACGATAGCACCTGATACCCGAAGCAGCTGTGATGTGATTCAAGAGTGCCCGGGCTGCCACAGACACCGACAGTGCTGCTCGCAGTTTGCTGCCCACACTGCCACTGCTCAGTGCCAGTCAGAGGTCAGCAGGTTGCCTACGTCCCTGGGCCTCCTGAAATACATTCATGGACTCCCAGTTAGGAATTGCTCCCATATAGCAAACAATTCAAGCAACTCAGGGGGGACCTCCCTCCCAGCGTGAGCCAGGCTCAGCGCACCTCTTACTTATCCATTGTATTACCTCCGCCCTCTACCCTTGTCTAAGCAGAACCTCCCGAGGCCACCCTGGAGGTGGCATGGGGTGCCGTGGGAAGCATTCACACAGAAGAGGGAATGACCATGGCCAGGGAGGACAGGGAGGCCAGAAAGCACCTTTGCCGCATCCAAGGGAGGCTGTGTGCAGGGGCGGGCAAGCTTCCCGCACAGCCCATCACTGCCGGTCCCAAGGTCTGCGTCTCTGGCTGGCTCTGGGGGCCTTCATGACGTCACCCATCGCCTCAGCCAGGTTTCTCCTCACATGCACGCAAGCGCCCCATCTTCTCCAGGTGGACACAGGCACACCCCTGCCACACTCCTTACTGCGATGCCTCCGTGTCCTGCCTGGAGCAGCTCTCCTCCTACGTCTCAGCCAAACCAAATGCACCCACCCTGCAAGATGTACCTGGTGGTCCTTTCTCTTGACTGAGTCCAGCTGACCTGTGGCCTCTCCAAACCCCACGGCACAGGCGTCTGCACAACCGCTTAGCACTGGAGTATTTCCCAACGATTGCAGGAATACTAGCCGTCTCTCCAGCTGAGCTCCAGCGCCTCCAGGTTGGGGAATCATATCATGGAGGACTCTATTTCTCCCTCGGCCTAGATTAATGCTGAGCAGATAGAAATAACGGTATCGGTCAAGTTTTAGTGGAATGAGGACTTCGGTATTTCATTAGATCTCCTGGGGAAGGCACTTTTCATGTGCTTGGGTGAAGAAACACTTTGACAAACTTACTGAAGATAAAAGTGAGGCCTCCCAAGGCATTCTCAAGCAACAAAAAATATTTGCTAAGTTGCCACCCATAGGATCAGGAGAGGCCGGTGCTGCGGCTCACTAGGCTAATCCTCTGCCTTGCGGCGCCAGCACACCAGGTTCTAGTCCCGGTCGGGGCGCCGGATTCTGTCCCAGTTGCCTCTTCCAGGCCAGCTCTCTCCTGTGGCCCGGCAGTGCAGTGGAGGATGGCCCAAGTGCTTGGGCCCTGCACCCCATGTGAGACCAGGAGAAGCACCTGGCTCCTGCCATCGGATCAGCACGGTGCACTGGCCGCAGCGCGCCGGCCGTGGCGGGCATTGGAAGGAAGACCCTTCTCTCGGTCTCTCTCTCTCACTGTCCACTCTGCCTGTCAAAAAAAAAAAAAAAAGGATCAGGAGAGTAATTTATGGGGTGTCTGGGTACAAAAAAAAATGAAGGCAGAAAGGAAATGGGGAATGAGACAGGACCACTGTATATTGTGTTACAATGACCCATACTTACTCCCAAAACCTTCAGTGAAATTCTATTAAAACTTACAAAATAATTGTTATGGGTGGATTTCTGGTAGAAATCAGTGAAGGGCCGGCGCCGTGGCTCAACAGGCTAATCCTCCGCCTTGCGGCGCCGGCACACCGGGTTCTAGTCCTGGTCGGGGCACCGGATTCTGTCCCGGTTGCCCCTCTTCCAGGCCAGCCCTCTGCTGTGGCCCAGGAGTGCAGTGGAGGATGGCCCAGGTGCTTGGGCCCTGCACCCCATGGGGAGACCAGGAAAAGCACCTAGCTCCTGGCTCCTGCCATCGGATGAGCGCAGTGCGCCGGCCGCAGCGCGCCGACCGCGGCGGCCATTGGAGGGTGAACCAACGGCAAAGGAAGACCTTTCTCTCTGTCTCTCTCTCTCACTGTCCACTCTGCCTGTAAAAAAAAAAAAAAGAAAAGAAATCAGTGAAGGTATCAAGTTTTAAGTCAATATGAGATTTTGAGATAAATGCATGCAGGAGTCAGATTAACAGGCAAGCCTGGGCTGGCTTTTGGATTATATCCCAAACAAATGATTGCCCAGTTGCCCAGTGTAGAGTGTTCTCATGGAGAAGCTTGCAGTGGTCTACCGGGCCCAGACGTATTTCCCTCTACCGCCTCCACCTCTGATGACGTGCTCAAGTGAACGGGCTCTGCGGGATGACAGGGTAGTCACAAAGCTCACTCACATGTGCTGCTACTGTGAGTTGGGCTTGGTTCTCAGCTCCTCCCAAGATTAGGCAAATCATCCACTCAGAGAACCTATCTCTGGCTGGAAGCGTGCATTCTGGTGGCTACTCTGGGTATTCCCAGGATATCAGTAGAATTTGACACTTGCTGGTTTAGTCATTTATAATTGTCCTCATCTGGGGAGTCGTGAATTCTGCCATATCAGCTAGATTTAAAATGGAATCACTCACTCTGTGAACATTTTGATTTTACCAATATTGTAATCCTAGAAAACATAGACCTGGAAGATGTTCCTGCTCCTGGCTCTGACCTGGCCCAGCCCCAGCTGTTGAGGCCTTTTGGGGAGTGATCCAGTGAATGGAAAATCTCTCTCTATCTCTCTCTTTAAATCTGCTTTTCAAATAAATAAATAAATCTTTAAAAAATGTAAAATGGACTCAAAAGATGTTTATCTCAATGCATTCTTTGAAATCCATGAATAATTCCTTCATAATGAACATTTTCCATGAACTTTTTGAAGAACCCTCCTATACATGGATTTCAATTTTTGTCCCAAAATAAGCTTATCTTTGAATTCCACTTTCCATGAACTTTTTGAAGTATCCTCACAGATACAGATAACTATACAGAGATTTATTATAAGGAATTGGCTCATGGGACTATGGACACGGAGAGGTCCCAAACTCTTCCACTGGCAAACCGGAGACGCAGGTGAGCCTAGCGGGTAGTTCTAGTCCAAAGGATCAGGACTCAGGAAAAGCTAATGCTTCAGTTTGAGTCCAAAGGCGGAGGGGGAAATCAATGCCCCGGCTGAACGGCACTCAGGTAGAAGGAAACGTCTTCTGCTCTTGGCAGGGTCTTGTTCTCTACAAGCCTTCAGCTGATTGGCTGAGGCCCGCCTACACTGGCTGAGGAGGGCTCTCCGCTGTACTCAAGTTCATCTCGCCCACGCACATCCAGAGCAACGATTAATCAACTTTCTGTGCACCCTGTGGCCCAGTCAAGACAGCAGGTAAAAGGAACCATCAAGGACACGACACTGCATTCCAACTATAGAAAGTACAAAACTAGACAAAATGACTCCGTTCTACAACAATCAAAGCCCAGAGTGTCTATCCTAAGGGGAAAGAGAGAAGCTTGAATTCTGATGAATGGCAATGTCTTTTTTTTAGAAAGATTTTTATTGTATTTATTTGGAGAGCAGAGTGACAAAGAAGGAGAGACAGAGAGAAAGAGATCCTCCATCTGCTGGTTCACTCCCCACATGTCCACAGCAGCTGGGACTGGGACAGACAAAAGCCAGGAGTCTGGAACTCCATCTGGGTCTCCCATGGGGGTGGTGGGGACCCAGGAGCTATGAAATGCCAGCATCATATGCGTTGGCTTAACCCAGTGCACCACAGCGCTGGCCCCAATAGTAATGCCTCATCTAATGGTTTTATGTTGGTTACAGGGGTATGTTCACATGGTGAGAAGTTATAAGCCACACACTTGGGATTTATGCCTTTTTCTTTCTTTTTCTTTCATATTATTTATTTACTTAGTTTTATGGCATGTTCTTTTATTTTAAAGATTTATTTATTTATTTGAAAGGCAGAGTTATAGAGAGGCAGAGGTAGAGAGAGACAGAGAGGTCATCCATCCATTGATTCACTCCCCAGATGACTGCAACAACTGGAGCTACATCGATCCGAAGCCAGGAGTCAGGAGTTTATTCCGGGTCTCCCACACGGGTGCAGGGGCCCAAAAACTTGGACCATCTTCTACTGCTTTCCCAGGTCATAGCAGAGAGCTGGATCGGAAATGGAGCAGCTGGGACTTGAACCGGCGCCCATATGGGATGCTGTCCCTGCAGGCAGCAGTTTTACCCGCTATGCCACAGTGCTGCCCCAACAATATACTCTAAACAAGAACTTGCCGTCCGTGTTCCTTCCATGTCTGATGCTGTCCTGCTTTCCCAACACCTGCTTCTGAATACCGTTGCTTTGAAATTCCTGGGCAGAGGGAAACTGACTTCAGACTTGATTCATGTCTGACTCTGGAGGAGAGCCACAGTCCTCAGCAGAGCTTTGAATAATGTTGCTGCTGTTGCTGGCTGTATTTCTTCTGGAAACACGATTCCACACTTTGCTCAGTTAATAAATATTTGCACCGTCCGGAGGTTCTTCTTGGGTCTGCTTCACACCAGTGAGCCGTGCGTTCACAGGGAGCGGTTCCAGCAGCTCAGGCTCCGTTTGCGGGCTTCTGACAAAGTGGGCTTCTTGGGTGGCACTTCTCTTTGGCCTCCTTCTTCCATCACTCTCCTTCACACGCTTCAGGATGCTGTCTCAGCTCTTAGAGTGCTTGTGTGCTCAGTACGCACATTAAGTCCCTTGGCAAGAACCACGCCCTTAGCTTGTTTGTCAGCCACAGGGCCAACAGCATGCTGGTCCCACCGACAACCCTTCTGGTTTTGCACGGCAACACTTATGAGGCACTCCTTTTTGACCAATACTGCTTCCCTTCATGTCTACAACATTGCCTTTCCTGTAGACACACAAATGTGTGGCCAAAGGAAGGCCCATGCCTTCTAGAAGACCTGGAGAACACACATCAGCACCTCTCCACTTCCCTTTGTAGTCATCATATGGGTGAACTACTGGAAGATGGCAGTTCCAGTGAAAAGGAATTATTTATTGATAATGTATTGAGGATGTACTCTCCAAAGGAATGTTGTTCCTCTTGCTTTTTCCAAGTACATACCAAAACAAAATCCATAGGTATCCATTGAAATAGAAAGTGACTGATGAGGTAAACCAAGGCAGAGAGCCAATCTATTGTCTTGGACTCCAAATTAAAATTTACACTTGAACTGAGTGCCTTGCTAAAACTCTTCAAAGTAACCTCAACCCTTTCATTTGGTGGAATTTTCTTTTAGGCATCATACCATATGCCAGAAAAAGCTGGAATTTATATTTATTTGAGAGGCAGACAGAAAGAGCTGCTTTCTCCTGGTTCACATCCCAAATGCCCACAATGACCTGGGGTCAAGCTGGGGTTGGGTGAGGGTTGAAGCTTGGAACTGGGAACTCAGTCCAACTCTCCCACAGGAGTGGCAGGAACCCACTGCTGTTTCCCAGGGTCTATACTAGCAGCACGCACAGGAGCTGCAGCCAGGTATGGAGCCTGGGCACTCCACCGTGAGACATGGCCATCTTAACGTGAGGCCAGATGTCCACCTCACTACTGTACTTCTTTGAGACTATTTTCTTAAATTTGAAGTGTTATGATATCAATTAAAATGCATTAATGGGGGCCGGCACCACGGCTCACTAGGCTAATCCTCCGCCTGCTACACCGGCACACTGGGTTCTAGTCCTGGTTGGGGCGCCGGTTCTGTCCGGTTGCTCCTCTTCCAGTCCAGCTCTCTGCTGTGGCCCAGGAAGGCAGTGGAGGATGGCCCAAGTGCTTGGGCCCTACACCCACATGAGAGACCAGGAGAAGCACCTGGCTCCTGGCTTCAGATCGGCGCAGCACACCGACCATAGTGGCCATTTGGGGAGTGAACCAACAGAATGGAAAACCTTTCTCTCTGTCTCTCTCTCTCACTGTCTAACTCTGCCTGTCCAAAAAAAAAAAAAAGTGTGTGGAAAATACATATCCTGAAAAACCATGTATGGGGCCAGCTCTGTGGCACAGTAGGTTAATCCTCCTCCTGCGGCACCAGCATCCCATATGGACGCCGGTTCTAGTCCCAGCTGCTCCTCTTCCAATCCAGATCTCTGCTGTGGCCTAGGATGGCAGTAGAAGATGGCCCAAGTCCTTGGGCCCCTGCACCCACATGGGAGACCAGGAAGAAGTTCCTGGTTCCTTTGCTTCAGATCAGCACAGCTCTGGCCATTGTGGCCTTCTAGGGAGTGACCAATGGAAGGAAGACCTTTCTCTCTGTCTCTCTCTCTCACTGTCTGTAACTCTACTTCTCAAATAAATAAATAAAATTTTAAAAAATTTAGACTTCAAAGTTTTGTACCAAAATATTGCATTTTCCACAAGCATTTTGAAGTCCACTCTATGCAAAGTACCAAGTAGTTACTCAAATAATTATATATTATTCATTATCATCATTTCCATACCTTGTGGAGCCTCTATAGATCTGGCCTATTGGAATCAGGGCAGGTTGAACCAAAAATCCATGAACTCCTTTATTTTTCATTCAAATAAAGGCACTGAACACAATCCAACCAAGGCCCAAATCACCAAGAGGTTCTGAATCTACCAGAGATAAAAATATTTGTGATTAGTTAAGTATACGCCTTCAATAACTTGAAATAAATGATGACTTCATTACCTGCAAAGGGTGGTAATAAAGTAAGGTATTTATGTTCTGATGAACTGGTACTTTCTTTAAAGATTTATTTATTTATTTTACAGTCAAAGTTACACAGAGAGAGAAGGAGAGGCAGAGACAGAGATCTCCCATCCACTGGTTCACTCCCCAATTGGCCGCAACAGCCAGAGCTGGGCCAATCCTAAGCCAGGAGCTTCTTCTGGGTCTCCTATGCAGGTGCAGGGGCCCAAGCACTTGGGCCATCTTCTACTGCTTTCCCAGGCCATAGCAGAGAGCTGGATCAGAAGTGGAGCAGCTGGGACTTGAACCGGTGCCCATATGGGATACAGGCACTGCAGGCAGCAGGTTTACCCGCTACACCATAGTGCTGACCCCAAATTGATGTATTTTTAAATCTTCATAGAATTCAAAATAATAAAAATAATTCTAAAGTGCATAAAGACATATTTTAGAATAACTGTTCACTCTGAGGAAATATTTGGGGGCAGGGACTCATATCGATTTAACTTTCTTCCTAGCCTTTGAAAAAGTCATTTCTGGGGTTGGCATTATGGGCAACCAGTTAAGCTGCTGCTTCAAGGCCAGCATCCCATCTGAGCACCAATTTGAGTCCCAGTGGCTCTACTTCTGATCCAGCTCCCTGCTCATGTGCCTGGGAAGGCAGCAGAGGATGGCCCAAGTGCGTGGGGCCCTGTCACCCACGTAGGAGACCCCGACGGAGTTCCTGGTTCTAGTTTGTGCAGCTCTGGCTGTTGTAGCCATTTGAGGCATCAACCGGTGGATGGACGATTCTCTTTCTCTGTCTCTACTTCTCCTCACCCCCTCACTCTGGCTTTCAAATAAAAACATTTTAAAAATCTTCAAAAATAGGTAAATAAATGGTGAATTATTAAAAATGAAAAAATTAACTTCTATGCAGTTTTATAAATGGTGACAACAAAAGTCCTGAGTTAACAAACATTTTGGGAATGTGATACCTGAAGAATGGAATAAGGGTTGTTTTTTTTTTTCTTTGCAGAGGGAGAGAAACTTTTTTTCTGAAATTATCATGTCTGATAAACCCAAGGTACGAGCTGGAATGAAAACAATTACGTAACCTCCGCCTCATCTTAGCTCCTTTTGAAGGCGTAGAGACGACTAATAAGAGACGAATGAGCGCTGTACGTGTGAGCCACAGCCAGTGAGTCATGGTAATGCATCTCCCAGGCTCTGACAGGGGCAAACTGAATTATATTCTATCCCACATGACAAAAACCAGCCCACCCACAGGGGCTGGGAGAAACACAGCCTTCAGCTGTGAACCTTAACTTTTCTTCCTCTACTTCTCCCGGTTTGATGTTGATGAGACTCAGTCTGGAAGAGCTGGCTCCTCTGAGACTTGTGTTATTTAGGGTCTTCAGCCAGACAGAACAGAACCAACTCTCCCTCTCTCCCTCCCTCTCCATCCCCCTCTCTCTCCCTCCCTCCCCCTCTCTCTCCCTCTCTCTCTCTCTCTCTCTCCCCCTCTCTCTCTCCCTCCCCCTCCCTCCCTCTCTCTCTCCCTCCCTCTCTCTCTTCCTCCCTCTCTCTCTCCCTCCCCCTCTCCCTCCCTCCCCTCTCCCTCCCTCTCTCTCTCCCTCCCCCTCTCCCTCCCTCTTTCTCTCCCTCCCCCTCTCCCTCTCTCTCTCTCTCCCTCCCCCTCTCCCTCTCTCTCTCTCTCCCTCCCCCTCCCTCTCTCTCTCTCTCTCCCTCTCTCTGTCCCTCATGCATGCATGCAGTGATTCCTACAAAGATAACAAAACAATGCAAGCACCCTTTTTTTAGGGCTTTATACTTCATAAAATACTTTTGTAAATCTTTCACTTGAGCTTCTTAGTAACTTTACAGAAAAAAAAATATATATAAATGATTATACATTTCTACAGAGATGTGAAGTGAGTTCCCAAGCACCTACCTCTCTTTGTAGCAAATCAAGTCAATCAAATCCCTTGCCAGCCTGCATGGTCGGCCCCACAGGGGAAAAGGAGCGCTGGGTGGGAAAATGCTGACCTACACAGGGAGCACACAATGCTTCCTGTACCGCCAAGAGTATGGAAAGTTATGGGGATGGTTGCATCCTGCAGGAGACCAGACAGCTTGACCCCTGGGCAGAGCTAGGGGCTGATGTCAGCAGCACCCCAAGGAGGGGCAGCCAGGGAGGGGCCAAGTACAAGGTGAGGGCTGCAGTGCACCCAGGAAGCGGGGCTGGGCTAGTCTCACCTGCTGCAGGGTAGGGGGTGCTATACCTATCCTCTCCCCCTAAGATACACGCACTCACCCCTCCCCACCTCACCTGCCCCTCTCCCTGCCCCTACTTGCAAGTTACTGGCACAAAACAAAGCCAGCAAACTCCTCTGAGGCCCAGTAAAGGGATAGTTGATTTTCCAGGCAGTGTCCTAGAGCAGGCCCTGGCTTCCAGCCCAGCTGTGACATCCAGGCTGCACACTCCCAGACTGTCACACTGAGTAATCAGTCACTCAAGAACCATTCTTCTCTGGGGCTGTCACCGTGGCGCAGCAGGTAAAGCCACCACCTGCAGCACCGCCACCCTATATGGCACTTGTTCGAGTCCCAGCTGCTCCACTTCCTATCCAGCTCCCTGCCAATGCGCCTGGGAAAGCAGCAGCAGATGACCCAAGTGCTTGGGCCCCCACACCCACATGGGAGACCTAGAAGAAACTTCTGGCTCCCAGCTTTGGGCTGGCCCAGCCCAGGCTTTTGTTACCATTTGGGAAGTGAACCAGCAGATGGACAATCTCTCTAGATCTCTCTCTCTGTAACTCTGGCTTTCAAATAAATAAATAAATCTTTAGAAAGAAAAAAAAGCATCCTCCATCTCTAGCCTATAAATGACTACACAGTGGAAGATACAGGCGAACAATCAAAAGCATAAATTCAGTGCTCAGCGTAAAGAGATTTTCTTCTTTCTTCTGCTCCTTCCTCTCTCTCTTCTTTCTTTCTCGTCCTTTATGCCTCCAGGGTACCCTGCGGGACCCCTACCCCAGGCGAAGCCACTGGCACCTACATCCAGAGGGCGTAATGTGCAAGAGAGACCTGCATGAGGACAAAGCACTCCAACTGGCCTGCAGGAGCCCTGGTCAGCTCAGGCCACGCAACCCTGGCTTGGCAGGCTCTGGCCCTCGACTTCTGTCCTGGCCCCCAGAGGGCCATGCCCTTGACCTTGTCTTTTCCACACCTGCATCCCTTCCATGCCCACTGTCTGTCCACCTACTCCCTCAGTGCCCAAACTCAACAACTCAGCGGCCCCACCAAGATCTCCAAGCCTACAATGTGGAGTCCTCACCACCCAGCTTCCTCATGTCTTCTCCACCCCCTCATGCACCCTACTCCTACGGCTGATCCCCACGATCACTCGTGTGCTGATACCTTCTGCTCCCTCGCTGTGAGTCCAAGGAAGCCACCCCTGGGTTAAACCTAACTCTGCACCTGCTCTGTGGTGCATCTAGCAGTGGTTGGAGGAAACCCCCGCACCCCCAGCACTCTCCCTAGCCACGCTTCAATCTTGGGGGAGAGTCCAGTGGGCCCTGAATGACGCGGCCCTGATGTGTTCCAGGCCTCTCGTCTTTTCCTCTCTCCCACGCTCTCAGGTGATGGTGTTGCCACATCTCGTCTCTCCCCACCTTCCTTCTCCGCAGTCTTGCTTTCCACATCACCAAGATCATCACAGCAAGTAGAAACGAACTCCCTCATGCTCCCACCACCTCCACCCACCTCCCCCATGTCAAGGTCTGTGAGCCCAAGCCCAGCCTGCTCCCTGTCACCGTGGGGTGGGGGTGGGGGTGGGGGGCTGCCCCTGCTGGCACAGGCCAGCCACTGGGTGGGCTGGCTCCCTCCACTCTGCCTTCCCTGGGGACACAGCTCCAGCACTGCTCTTGAACTACACCTTCTCATTTTCTCTCTCTGCTGAATTCGTCATAGCACCTGGGAAAGCAATGGAACATGGCCCAGGCACTTGGGCCTCTGCCACCCATAGGGGAGACCCAAATCGGGTCTGGCCTCCTGGCTTTGGCCTAGCCCAACCCCAGCAGTCACGGCCATTTGGGGGAATAAACCCGTGGATAGACTCACTCACTCTCTCTCTCTCTCTCTCTCTCTCTGTGTGTGTGTGTGTGTGTGTGTGTTCTTCTCTGTCAGTTATCCTTTCAAACAAATCTTTAGCAAAGAAGAAGCAACAGCCCACATTCCATATCGGGGTTCCTGAGTTCAATTCCCAGCTCTGCTTTCTAATGCCACCCTCCCGCCACTGCAGACCCCGGGAGGCATCAGATGATGGCTCACGCAGTTGGGCCCCTGCCACCCACATGGGAAACCTGCAGCGTCCCCAGCTCCCAGCTTCAGCCCCCATGCATCCCCAGACATTGTGGGTATTTGGGCAATGCACCAGCAGATGGGAGCGCTGTCTGTCTCTCTCTTGCTCTTTCTCTCTGCCTCTCAAATAAGTAAAAATTGAAAATGAAACAATCCTATGTCATAGCAGGTATAGCTGTATGATACATAGGATAATTCTCAATTATTTCTCTTCAGCTAGAACCTGCCCCCTGAGCTCCATCCTCGCACTCCCCCAGTGCTATCAGACACTCACTCGGATGTTTACTAGACATCTGGAGCAGAGGTGAGCTCCTGATTCCCCCTCCCACAGCCCTGGGTCATTCTTCCCCACTGCAGTTCTAAGCCATTTTATTCCTCCAGTTGCTCAGACTGAAGATGTGGCCACCATCTTGACTGTATTCTCACCCCACACATCCAGGTCATTAGCAGACCTTCTCAGCTATGGCTGCAAATCAGATCCAAAAGCCAGTTACTGCTTCTCATCTCCCTCAGCGCTGACACCTGTTGCCCGCCCTCCCAACGTCTGGATGCTGCTGGTCATGCAGCACCCGCACCCCACCCCCGACAACGGACTCTCCACACAGCTTTTGGAATTCTGGTTAAGAGGCAAGCATCGTGGCACAGCAGGTGAAGTCACCGCTTGCGACACTGGCAGCCCCTATGGGAGCACCAGTTCAAGTCCCAGCCACTCTGCTTCCAGCCCAGCTCCTTGTTCATGCTCCTGGGGAAGCAGTGGAAGATGGCCCAAGGACTTGGACTCTTCTACCCACCTGGGAGACCCGAATGGAGTTCCCGGGTCCTGGCTTCAGCCTGGCCTAGCCCTGGCTGTTGTGACCATTTAGCGAGTGAATCATTGGGTAAACTATCTCTTTTCTCTCTCTCTCTTTCTCTCTCTCTAACTCTGCCTTTTGAATACATAAAATAAACTATTTTTTAAAAAAAAAAAAATTACCTGGTTAAAGCCTATCGCTCTGCAGCCCAAAACCCTCCAGTGCCTTTCCATTTCGCTTACAGAGGAGCCATCGACCTTGGCCTGGGCCTGTGGTCCCCTTCTGACCTGTCCTTGCTCTCAGCCCTGACCCCTCTCTAGTCCCCCAGCCACAGCGACTGCCTCAACAACTTGCCAGGCATCTGCTTTAGGGCTGGCGCCTTCTGCTCCGTCTGCCTCGGACGCTCTTCCCGGATAGCCACTCCTGAGCATTTCATCTGTCCCAGTATTTCTTTGTTACATATCTATTTATTTATTTGAAAGGCAGGTGACAGAAAGAGAAGAAGTCACAGAAAGAGAGGAGAAGAGAGAGAGGGAGAGACCCGCCTTCGATCTGCTGGTTCACTCCCCGACATGGCTGCAACGGCCAGGTCTGGGCTGGGCTGAAGCCAGGAGCTCCATCCTGGTCTCCTGTACGGTTAGGAGCCCAAGCACTCACGCCATCTTCCTCTGTCTTCCTAGCAGCATTAGCAGGGGGCTGTGCTGGCGGCAGATGGCCAGTTCTGGAACAGGCACTCCAACATGGGATGCCCGCCTTGTAAGCTGCAGCTTAGCCTGCTGTGCTGCCACGCAGGCCGCCAGCCCTGCTATTTCTTAGCCACCTTCCCGGCTCTCTTTTTTCTCCTTAGCACTCTCTCCATCTAATATCCCATATGTTGTACTTTCTCACCTGCTGGTCTGTCTGCTCTCTAAAGTGCCACCCAGGGCAGGGGGTTTTGTCTGTCTGGGTCACTGCCATAGCTCAAGATCTAGGAGAGTTCAGGGCAGCCCCGCGCAGGTGCTCACCCCCAAATGCTGCTTTGTGGACAAGGTCCTAACCGGCTTTCCGTTGTAACTGACTACCACAGGCTCGGGCACCGAGAAAGAGCAGAGGTGCATTTATGTCCGGGGTCTGGAGGTGGCGAAGTCCCAGAGCCCGGCGCTGGCATCTGCTCCGTGTCTGGCGAGGACCCTCCTGCTGCACGGCTAACAAGGCAGAGGGCGTCCGGGGGCGCCACGGAGCAAGCTGCCCGCCCTCATGACCTCATCCAATCCTGGAGGCCCCACCTCCGAGTCGGGGACTGAAGCTCCAGGGGACCACGTGCAAACCACAGCAAATGGGAGGACCCTGGGCGCAGCCATCCAGGCGGCACCGAGGACGTCGGGGTTTCGGAGCCCACACTCTCGCGGGCTTTAGACACCGAAGTGAGGGCCGCTTCCTTCAACATGCTGGAGGCCGCAGAAGCCCGCCACTGGAGTCGGGCGGACCTGCACCAGCTCCAGCCTCTGACTCTTAGGGAAAAGCTCTTAGAGTCTGTGCATCTCAGTTGATTCATCAGTAAAATGGGAACGATGCTACCTAGGAAACCGTTTGTATTAAATTACTCGGGGCAGTACCTGGGACACAGTAGGCACTCGGGGAACAGAAAGTATTTTTAGGGGCTGGTGCCCTGGGTAAAGCCATCGCCTGCAACGTTGGCATCCCATAGGAGTGCTGGAAGCAGCAGAGGATGGCTCAAGTTCTTGGGCCCCTGCAGGAGGCAGCATGGAAGACCTGGAAGAAGCTCCTGGCTCTTGGCTTTGACCTGGCCCGGGGCTGGCCATGGCCACCATCTGGGAAGTGAACCAGCAAATGGAAGATCTCTCTCTGTAAATCTTTCAAACAAATAAATTAAAAAAAAAAAAAAGTATTCTCGGGGGCTGTGAGAAAGTTCTTAGCTTGTGAAGAATCTCATTGGTGATTCAAAATCAATTTGGTCTTTATCCAAAGGACACAGGCGGACTGCTCACCATCTCTCTGAAGCCAACACGGGCACAGGCAGGGTGATGCCCTGGCTGCCAGAGGGGAGTGGGAAATGAGCAGTCTCCAGGCCCCGTGGCGCCAGCCCACTCTGCCTTTTTTTTTTTTTTTTTTTTTTTGACAGGCAGAGTTAGACAGTGAGAGAGAGAGAGAGAAAGGTCTTTTCTGTTAGTACACTCCCCAAATGGCCACTGTGGCCAGTGCACTGCACCCATCCAAAGCCAGGAGCCAGGTGCTTCCTCCTGGTCTCCCACCCAGGTACAGGGCCCAAGCACTTGGGCCATCCTCCACTGCACTCCCGGGCCACAGCAGAGAGCTGGACTGGAAGAGGAGCAGAATCCATTGCCCCAACTGGGACTAGAACCCAGGGTGCCGGTGCAGCAGGCGGAGGATTAGCCTAGTGAGCCATGGCACCGGCCCACTCTGCCCTTTTTTAATCTGTATTTTAAATCATCAGCCTCTCATCTTGCTTTTTCCTCCCCTCAGTGCTCACTGATAGAATTCACGCCTGTAGCCTTGGAAGCTGCAGGCTCCTGTGACGCCTGGCGAGAGAAATCTCATCAAGGAGGCACACGTGCCCTCGACTCCCCACTCCCGACACCCAGCTCACAGATGCTGCAGCATAAACACCCTTGCAAAAACGATGGCTGGTGAAGGAACCCCGAGGCCTTGGGATCTCAGGGGTGGTCTTGAAAGTAACCTCTAACTTTTAAAACATCTGCATGCAGAGTATCTGTTTGGTAGGGACTCTGTTAAACTAGCATCTTGGTTGACTGAATGCTTGTGAATTTCCTGAACTTAAGAAGAGCTTGCCCCCTCCCCTCCCACACACAAAGAAGTAAAACAGCTAGGATAGAAGGTTTCATCTTGAAAACTGTGACAGATCTCAATAAATGCAAGCAGGCCCTTCATCTGCTGGGGGGGGGGGGGGGAAGGGTGCCAGTTGCCCTCCATGGCTGTAACCACTAGGCAAAGGTCCCATCGCCAAGAAAGAATGTATGGCATCGAAAGGGAACTTTTGGGAGCTTTTCCAAAAGTAGGGTGTTATTAAGCAAACATTTGGCACCAAATTAGAGGGTTTCTGTTGGGATTGTGGAATATATCAAGAGCAGTTAGAGTTGCAATGGCATGAGCGTCTGGGTTAACGTCTCTGCCGGAGCAATCCTGACAAATGAGGAGAAACCCCTGCTCGGATAACCCGGGCGCACGAGCGCGGGAGGTGTGCGCTCAGCCCCAACGTCAGGTGAGGATCACCTGTGCATCTCTGACTCACACACGGGCACCCGCCCCGGCCCCAGCAATTCTGATTTAATCACTGGCCCCTGGCTGGGGCCGGATTCAGGTTGTCCTGATCACAAATCTCGTTAATCACTGCCGGGTGATTCCAAGCTGCTGCTGACTCATAGGCAACACTGAGAACGCGCTCATCCCCATCTGCTAATGTGTTCAGTGAGCCTCCCAGGTCTGTGCTGCACGCCAAAACTCAGGGGAGTCTGAGTTTTGTTTTACTTCTTTGTGTGTGGAGGGGAGAGAGCAGAGGCATCTGTGGCGCGGGAGGCCTCTGGTACTCCCATGTTTTCCATACACAGCTGTGATGTCCAGTGTGCGGCTCTTCACATTTCAATGATTTCAAATTAAGTAAAGTGAAAAATGCCAGGGGTTAGTGTTGTGCCTGAGAGTGCAAACAGAGGAGCACCACATATTGATGCAATTTGATGGTCCTTTACTGCCCAGGGTGGAGAGTGGGCTCGTGCCCTAAAGAACTCTCCACCAAGCTCAAAGCAACAAGGTTTATAAAGGCAAACACCACAAAAACGGGAGGGGGGAATACATGGTTACTAGGGCAGTCCTTTCCTTCTCAACAGCTTAGTCCTCCCCAATTGCTAAGAATATTATCATTATACGTGAAACTGGCGTGAAAACTCACCACTCTGTCGAACTATAGATTGCCAGGGGATCCACTTAGCTGCACGGATTGGTACTGGTTCGAGTCCCGGCTGCTCCACTTCCGATCCAGCTCTCTGCTATGGCCTGGGAAAGCAGTAGGAGATGGTCCAAGTCCTTGGGCCCCTGCACCCACGTGGAGACCTGAAAGAAGCTCCTGGCTCCTGGCTTTGGATCGGCGCAGCTCCCGCCGTTGCAGCCCGCTGGGGAGTGAGCCAGCAGATGGAAGACCTCTCTCCCTCTCCACCTCATCTCTCTGTGTAACTCTGACTTTCAAATAAATAAATCAATCTTAAAAAAAAGACTCTGCAATCTGGGATGAGGGTGTCCCCAGTGGCATGTGAACCACAGTGCCAAACACCTGCCCCCTCTTCGCTTTCTGATGTCCATCATGTTCTCTGGACTGCTTTGAGCCATGTGATACACTTATTTTAAAGTAGCATTTAATTAGGAACTCACCAATGGAAGAAACAGGCGTAAGTGTGCTATGGTGACACCTGGTGGTAAGACATGCAATAACATTATGAGCTTCCTACAATGGTGGATTCCTGGTTATCCCCAGAATAACGTTAAATAACATGAAAATTCCAAGAACATAGACAACAAAAGCAGGGAGAGGGTGTATGTTAAGTGTTTGTATGTGCATGTGTGCGTGTTTCCACTTGTGCATTAAGGATAAGAATGACCCAATGGCCAGCGCCGTGACTCAACAGGCTAATCCTCCGCCTTGCGGCGCCAGCACACCGGGTTCTAGTCCCGGTCGGGGTGCCGGATTCTGTCTCGGTTGCCCCTCTTCCAGGCCAGCCCTCTGCTGTGGCCCGGGAGTGCAGTGGAGGATGGCCCAGGTGCTTGGGCCCTGCACCCCATGGGAGACCAGGAAAAGCACCTAGCACCTGGCTCCTGCCATCGGATGAGCGCAGTGCGCCGGCCGCAGCGCGCCAGCCGTGGCGGCCATTGGAGGGTGAACCAACAGCAAAGGAAGACCTTTCTCTCTCTCTCTCTCACTGTCCACTCTGCCTGTCAAAAAAATAAATAAATAAAATAAAATAAAAAATAAAAAAAAAAGAATGACCCAAGACACAGCCAATGAAAATGACAGCCTAGTCCAAAACGTGTCATTTGTTCTGCTGCTTGCAGTCCTTCCGACCTCACACCAGACACTTAACCACTTGGGACGTTAGCTTCCTCACCTACAAAGTGGGACTGCTTAATACCGAGTAGTGTAACTGAGAAGCTGTTGTGAGTTGGACGAATGTTGTGATATGCAAACGCTGGCTGTCAAGGTGGAGGCACAGGAACTGTTACAGTTAGCCCTCAGCCCCACACTTCCCTTTGAGGAACTGGAATATTGTTTAAGGACAAAATGGCTTTCCTGTGGACTTTGTCCCTCACAATGAGTTTTGCTCCTGGGTTGACGGCTCTAAATGCACCCCGTCCTCGGGGCCTGTGTGGTGGTGCCGCAGGTTCAGCCGCCACCTGCAGCGCCAGCAGCCCATATGAGCAACGGTTCCGGTCCCAGATGCTCTGTCTCTCATCCAGCTCCCTGCTAACACGCCTGGCAAAGCACTGGAAGATGGTCCGACGGCTTGGGCCCCTGCTAACCACGTGGAATACTGGAATGGAGTTCCAGGCTCCTGACTTCAGCCTGGAGTGAACCAGCAGATAGAAGATTCTCTCTCTCCCTCTAACCCTCTCCCTCTAATTCTCTCTCTTTCTCCCTGCACCCAACTCTGACTTTCAAAGTAAATAAATGAATCTTTTTTTAAAAAATCAAAAAGCAACATTGAGGGCAGCGGCTCTCAACCAGGGGCAGTTTTGTCCACAGCGGATGTTTGGCAACTTCCCGGAGACATTTTTGGTTGTCACTATGGGGAAGGGTGCTACCAGCATCTAGTGGGGAGGCCAGGGTTGCTACTGAACATCCCATCAGGCACAGGTAGCCTCCCACACCCCACAAAAAATGACCCAGCCCCAAATGTCAGCAATGGCGAGGTTGACACCACCACCACACCAAGCACACCTGCTGTGAACGGAGCTTCCAGCGCAGACCGCAAAACAAAACGGTGTTAGCCGTTCCCTGTGTCGTGACTTGTGGGATCAGGACCGAAAGAGGGGGCCGGCGCTGTTCCCCACTGCACTGCCAGCATCCCATATGGGTGCCAGTTCCAGTCACAGCTACTCCTCTTCTGATTCAGCTCTCTGCTGTGGTCTGGGAAAGCACTAGAAGATGACCCAAGTGCTTGGGCCCCTGCACCCATGTAGGAGACCTGGAAGAAGCTCCTGACTCCTGGCTTCGGATCGGCCCAGCTCTAGCCATTGAGTCTATTTGAGGAGTGAACCAAGGAGTGAAAGATCTGTCTGTTTCTCCCTCTCTCTGTCTGTAACTCTACCTCTCAAATAAATAAATATTTTAACAAAAAATCAAAAAGACTGGTTGATTTATTTGAAAGGCAGAGTTACAGAGAGAAAGAGGCAGAGGGAGACACAAAGAAAGGTCTTCCATCCACCAATTCACTCCCCAAATGGCCATAACGGCCAGAACTGCACCAATCCAAAGCCAGTAACTTCTTTCAGGTCTCCCAAGCAGGTGCAGGGGCCCAAGGACTTGGGCCATCTTCTACTGCTTTCCCAGGCCATAGAAGAGAGCTGGATTGGAAGTGGAGCAGGCGGGACTAGAACCAGCGCCCCTATGGGATGCCGGCACTGCAGGCGGCGGCTTTACCCACTGCGCCACAAAACTGACTCCTGTTTTTTGTTTTGAGAGACAGCAAGACAGAGATCTCCCATCTACTGGTTCATTCCCCCAAATGACTGCAACTGCTGGGGTTAGAAAGAGGCTAAACCAGGAGCCAGGAACCAAACCCAGGTCTCTCACATGGGTGGTGAGGACCCAGCCACCACCTGCTGCCTCCAGGGTGCACATTAGCAGGTAGTGGAATGAGGATCAGAACCAAGACTCAAACCCAGGCACTCTGACATGGGACACAGTTGTCCCAAGGCCAAACACCCACCCTACAGCAGGTAGCATGCTCTTAAATGTCCTAAGTGCAGGTGAGAAACCATACATATTCAGAAAGAGATTGTTTTTAGTAAACATATTGGCAGCAGTACAACTAGTATTATTGCTCCGAGACAATTTTGGATAAAGAAAATAAATGTGGGATTCTATTAAACATTTTGTTTTTAAGAATTATATTTTCAATTTGTAAGCAAGCGTATGCAAAAGAAGAGGCTGGTGTTATGGTGCAGCAGGTGAAGCTGCCGCTTGCAACACAACCACGGCCTACTGGAGTGCTGGTTCCATTTCAGATCCAGCTCCCTGCTAATGCATCTGGGAACGCAGAAGATGGGTCCAAGTACTCAGGCCCCTGCCACCCATGTGGGAGACCAGGATGGAGTTCCTGGATCCTGGCTTTGGCCTAGCCCAGCCCTGGTTGTTGCAGCCATTTGGACAGTGAACCAGCAAATGGAAGATCTCTCTCTCTCTCTCTCTCTCTCTCTCTCTCTCTCTCTCTCTCTCTCTCTGCCTTTCAGTTTGGACAATTTGCCTTTCAAATAAATCAATCTTAACAACAACAAAAACAAAAAAAGAAGAAGAAGAAAAATCTCTGTATAAGAGTATGCAGGGGGCTGGCACTGTAGTGCAGCAGGTTAACACCCTGGCCTGAAGTGCCAGCATCCCATTTGGATACCGGTTCAAGTCCTGGCTGCTCCACTTCCAATCCAGCTCTCTGCTATGGCCTGGGAAAGCAGTAGAAGATGGCCCAAGTCCTTGGGCCCCTGCACCTGCCTGGGAGACCTGGAAGAAGCTCCTGGCTCCTGGCTTCAGATAGGCACAGCTCTGGCCATTGCAGCCAACTGGGGAGTGAACCATCAGATGGAAGACTTCTCTCTCTCTGCCTCTCTTCTCTCTGCCTCTCTTCTGTGTAACTCTTTCAAATAAATAAATAAATCTTAAAAAAAAAAAAAAAAAGAGTATGCAGAACAAAAGAGGTTAGGTGAGATCCTACGATCTTGGATTTGAAGTATGAGCATGAGTACTTGTGTTTCTATGATGCCACATCCTAGTAGTGTATGTACACACAGACATAATCTCAGCCAGAAAGGCCTAGAAATAAAACAAGGAGTAGTGTAGCAGCACGAAGGCGTCTCTAGTATCAGATTCTGCTGAAAGGCCATTTCCCACTGAAATGAACCATGGCTGCCTCGAGCAATGGTGAATTCCTGGTTCAGGGCAGAAAATGCACATGTTGACCCTTGCCTTACCATCTCGTCCCATCAGACAGCAACAAAGCCACGGACGGCCACCAGGGTCCTCATTTCCATATTGTTTAGGGTCATGTATAATAGATTCAGGAGCCAGCTCAAAGAGGCATCCGCTAGTCCAAGATAGGACAATTTATGCTGCATAATTCCAAGGGACTGAAAAAAATTGAATAGGTTTAAAACCATAAATTCTTAATTATGTTCCCCAAAATTTTAATCATCACTTTAGAGGGATATTAAAGAAATTGGTTTTTTTTTTTAAAGGCAAAGCGACAGAGAGGAGAGAGAGATCTGCCATCCACTCTTGCACTCCCCAAATGACCACAATAGCCAGGGATGGGCCAGGCCAAAGAAAGGAGCCAGGAACTCCATCCTGGCCTCCCACGTGGGTGGCAGGGACCCAGGCACTTGGGACAACACCCTCTGCCTTTCCAGGCAAGTTAATTGGCAGCTGGATCAGAAGCAGAGCAGCCAGTACTCAAACCAGTGCTCCGATACCGTATGCTGGCATTGCAGGCAGTAAGTTAACCTGCTGCATCACAGGGAACCAATTCTTTATCTTGAAAAAATGGTAAACAATAGAAAAGCAGCAAGCCTGTTTCCTGACTTTTCTGCATGAATTGTACCACTGGGTAGCCAAATGGAAGATGAGAGGAGGGATCCAAAGTATTCCAACTAATAAATAAGAAACAAGTGATAGGATACTGAGGCTGGCTTTGTGGTGCAGCACGGTTAAGCCACTGCTTGCAATGCCAGCTGTCCCCTATCAGCATGCTGTCTCCCAAGTCCTGTCTGCTCGGCTTCTACTCATCTTCTTGCTAACGCGCCTGGGAAAGCAGCAGGTGATGGCCCAAGTACTTGGGTCCCAGCCAATCACATGGGAGACCCAGGTGGAGTGAGTCCTCGTTCCTGGGTTCCTCCTGGCCCAGCCCTGGCTGTTGTGGTCATTTGAGGAGTGAAGCAGCAGATGGACGGTCTCTTACTCCTCTACCATTCAAGTAAATAAATCATTTAAAAAAAAAAAAAGTAGCATATTATCATTTTGTAACTCTCAATGAATTAGTGGATTTAGACATTGGGTGTCAATGGCCACTATCAACACAAAAGAGAATTAACCAGACATTTTGTGCCCCCTATCCAGGATTAAATTGTGAACCAAAGTCTTTTTTTAATATTTATTCGAAAGGCAAAGTTAGAGAGAGGCAGGAGCGGGGGGGTGGGAGGGCTTCCATCACTGGTTCACTCCCCAGAATGCTGCAGCATGCAGAGCTGGGCCAATCCAAAGCCAGAAGCTTCCTCCAGGTCTCCCACACAGGTGCAGGGGCCCAAGGACTTGGGCCATCTTCTACTGCTTTTCCAGGCCATAGCAGAGAGCTGGATCAGAAGTGGAGCAGCCGAGACTAGAACCAGTGTCCATATGGGATGCCGCCCTGCAGGTGGAGGCTTTACCTGCTACACCACAGTGCTGCCCCCCCCCCAAAGTCTTGACAAAGAGAATGAACCTGAGTCTCACCAAATCTTGGGATCCAGATGTCAAATTGTGGGAACCCAGGATGTGCTGTGCTGCTCCTAGAGCATGTTGGCAACAACATCCAAACTTGTGGGCGATTTCATGAGCCCAAGGACGGGGAGGGGGTCAACAGACAAACTGGGAGAATGAAAAATGGATAAAAGAGAAGAGTATACATTCAAAGACAAAGTTCTATCTAAAACTTTAAGTAGACCAAATTCCCAGGTTTTCATTAAGGAAGTATAAAGAAATAAAAGTGGATCAGGCTAAGACGCCACTGGGACTCCGGTATCCCAGATCAGAGTGCCCAGGTTTGAGTCTCAGCTCCACTTCCGATTCCAGCTTCCTGCTAATGCACACCCTGGGTGGCAGCAGGTGTCCCTGCCACACACATGGGGGACCAGGATTGGGTTCAGGGGCCCTGGTTCCTGACTAACCCAGTCCTGGCTGTTGTGGGCAGTGAGCCAGCAGAGAGAAGTTCGCTCTCACTCTCGCTTGCTCTTTCTCCCTTTCAAATAAAATGAAACCAAAATTTAATAAAGAAGCATAAGCAAGTGAGTGTCTTAGTGATTGCTTAAGTGTTGAGCGGGAGGGTATGATTGAGATTGGACACATGGACGGTCTTCTCAGTGTTTGTCAAAATTCTGTTACTTTTTAAATATCTATTTATTTGAAAGGCAGAGAGAGAGAGAGAGAGAGAGATCTTCCATCTGCTGCTTCACTCTCCACATGGCCACAAAGGCCAGGGCTGACCAGACCAAAGGATTTCCCTTCCAGTCCCCACGTGGGTGCAGGGACCCAAGCACTCGCAGCATCTTCTGCGCTTTTCCCAGATGTAGCAGCAGGGAGCTGGACCAGAAGTGGAGCAGCTCAGACTCGGACCCGTGCTCAGATGCGGGACGCGGGCATCCTAACTGGCAGCTTAACCTGCTGCGCCTCTGCACCAGCCCAAATTCTGTTTCCTGAGCTGCGAGATGGTCACAAGGCTATTTACTTCACAACGATCATTGAGCCACAGGCTTGCTTCTGTTTTCTTTTTTCAATAGAAAGCTTAGAAATAGTACATAGGAGGCAGATGGCAGAGATTTATGAAATCTTGCAGCAACACAAATGTACAGCAGGGTTTTGTCACTGTTTCCTCTTAACCTTTACCTCGCGTTGTACTGATAATTACTTGCACGGGCCACGAGGGGGCGCAGTTTATTGCCCACAGCATCTGTGTTCCCGCTGATGAAAGGGAGGCTAAATACTTATGCAATGCCACCAAAGCATCGTTATTCTCTGTACCTTGATCACGACCTATGAGAGTGAGTGCCAATACCTGGAAATTTTATCTGGAAAGTTAGCTCCAAATAATAGATACAGTGCACAGGCTGAAAACACCATCATTTTCTCCTGCTTTAAAATAAGTTTCCTGGGGCCGGTACTGATGCTTAAAATAGGCTAAGCCTCCACCTGTGCTACCAGTGTGAGTCCTGGCTGCTCCACTTCTGATCCAGCTCTCTGCTGTGGCCTGGGAAAGCAGCATAAGATGGCCCAAGTGCTTGGGCCCCTGCACCTGCATGAGAGACCCTGAAGAAGCTCCTGGCTTTGGATCAGACCAGCTCCAGCTGTTGTGGCCATTTGGGGAGTGAACCAGTGAACAGAAGGCCTCTCTCTCTGTAACTCTGCCTCTCAAATAAATAAATAAAATCTTTTTTAAAAAAAATTTCCTTTAATAAGCTTCTATAAGAGAACAGCAACACCTCAGGACCTAATGTAGAGAATGGGGGGGGGGGGAGTTTTGAGAGTAGACTCCATTTTTCTTTATTTTTATATGACCGAGAAACAGATAGAAAGCTCCCATCTGCAGGTTCACTCCCTCAAATACCCACAACCAACAGGTGGAGCAAGGGCTAGGCTGACACCAGGAGCTGGGAATTCAATCCAGGACTTCCATGAAGCTGACAGGAACACAGCCACTCCCCCTGGGGTCTGACTTAGCAGGAATTGGGGGCGGAGCCAGAATCAAACAGCCTTTCCAATCCAGGATCCAGGCATCCTAACCAGGAGTGCAGTTGCTGGCCCTGGGATTGATCCCTCCTCCACTGATGGGGAGAAATCAGATCCTCCCCTCAGGTGTGTGCAGGTGTGTGTCATGGGGCGGGGTGAGGGGGGGGACAGCAAAGCCGACAGGCTAGGCTTTGGGGGCCCATGCGGAGTGACAGCCGCAATGGGGAGACGGGTTGTAACTGTGAATCTAAGAGCTGTCTCCCCACGTGCAGGGGGCCGAGAGCTGTGTGGATGCAAGCTTAGGTCTACGCCCTCCTGAGACACAGGCTCTCCTGCAGTCACTGCCTATCTCCTCCAAGGGGAAGAACAGGCGCTCCAATCCCCTACTGCTAATCAGCCCTGGGCTTCAGGCTTTGTGCTAAGGAAATAAAAAAGCTTAGGAACCGTTCACATGATGAAGAACAAAGGTGCCTGGAGCTTTAGAAATTTTTAAGGACTTTTTATTTTTTATTAATGCTTTAGAATTTTTCTAATGCGGCTTTAGACAATAATACAGCAGTGAATCTTACACTTTAACCCTTGTTATTTTTGCATTTCGCCATACCCACCTCAGCCAGCCCTAGAGCGTACCCAGTGCCCACGCATATGCATGCATAAACATCTGTTAAAATGACATAGAATTGCCGACTCTGGTTAACGTTTTAGATCTCACCCATTGATTCGTTAGGGACCTCCTGGACTCACACAGCCAGCCTGCTCCCTGGACAGCCTCTTGGTGGGATGCTGACAGGTGGCAGAGGAGGGAGGGAGGGAGGAGGCCCCAGCAGCACTGCGTGTGAAGTTCCCTGGCTGAAGACCCTCCGCTTGTGTGGAGACCACAGCTGTCGCTAGGCCCCGGGGTTCTCTAGGCACCCCCACTCTCACCTCCACACCCAAAAGGCAGCCACTGTCGTTCAAGGTCGTCCATGGGAGCTTCAGGAACGCACTTTGTTTCAAGCCTGTCCCTGGTCTGCTATGTATCCCAAGATGTCCTGTTCCATTAAACGTGTACCAGGAAGCCAATAATATTGGAGAGGTGGGTGGAGCCCGGAGTAGCTGCTGGGTGACTCTCACCCGTTGTCCCGGGAACACCAGTTCCGTCCACGCGTGCAATGGCGCCATGGGAGAAGCTGCTAAGGAATTCATGGAGAATAATCAGATCATCAGTAAATGCTGGTGGATACGTGGATGAATGAGAGAATGTGGTAATCACTTCTCAATGATGGCGATTATGGCAATAGCTGACTTTAAGATCCTCCAAGATGGGAACCACGTTCTACAGAGCTCTTGGAGTCTAGACGCGTGTCTCAAATACAAAGAAGGCTAAACTAATAATGTACTGAAGTGTGAATGAACAATTTATATGAGTCACCTCAAATGCTCAATCCCCTGCTCCACTCCCAACTTCAGCTTCCTGCTAAATGTGGACGCTAGGAGGTGATGGTGGTGGCTCAAGCAGTAACATCCCTGCTATGCACACGAGACCTGGGTTGTGCTCCTGGCTACAGTCCCCTGCCGTTATCTGAGGAATGAACTGGAGGATGGGGTCTCTCTCTCTCTTTCTCTCTCCATCTGCCTCATAAATTAATTATTTTAAAAACGATGACCAAACAAAACAGATTATGCAGAGACTCTTTACTTAAGTAAAGAGAACGGAATCCAGCACAGGAACTCCATCCAGGTCTCCCACGTGGATGTCAGGAGCCCACGAACTAAGGCTCCTGTCTGCTACCTCCCAGGTGCATGAGCAGGAAGCTGTAACAGAAGCTTGCAGTAGCCAGGGCTCCAATCAGGAACTCCATTATGAGATGTGGGCCTCCCACGCAGCAGCTGAACCTGCTGGGCCGCGGCGCTCGCCCCAGGTTCAGTCTCCCTGAAGTAAACCCTCAGGAGCGGGCATTCGCAGCAGCAGTTAAGATACCACGTCGGGGTGGGCGTTGTGGCAGAATAGGAGAAGCTGCCGCTTGGGAAGCCTGCATCCCATACTGCAGTGCCTGGGATCAAATCCCACCTCTACCTCCCATCCAGCTTCCTGCTAATGTGTGCCCTGGGAGGCAGCAGATGATGGCTCCGGATCCTGAGTCACTGTGACCTATGAGGGAGACCTGGATGGAGCTTCTCGCTCCTTTAACCTGGCCCAGTCCACGCTGTTGTGGGAATTTTGCTGAGTGGACCAACAGATGGAAGATCTCATTCTCTCTCTTGCTTACTCTACCTTTTTTTTTTTTTTTTTAGAAAACTTTTATTTAATAAATATAAATTTCGAAAGTACAACTTTTGGATTATAGCAGTTTTTTCCCCCCATAACCTCCCTCCCAACTGCAAACCATCCCGTCTCCCACTCTCTCTCCCATCCCATTCTTCACCACGATTCATTTTTAATTATCTTAATAGACAGATGATGAACTTAGTATATAGTAAGTAAATCTACCTTTCTTTTTTTAAAAAAAAAAATTATTTTGCTTTATTTATTTAAAATAGAGTTACAAAGAGAGGGATCTTCCATCTGCTGGTTCACTCCCCAAATGACTGCAACAACCACAGCTGATCCAAAGCCAGGAGCCAGGAGCTTCTTTTGGGTCTCCCACTGGGTAGAGGGGCCCAAGGACTTGAACTATCCTCCACTGCTTTTCCAGGTACATTAGAAGGTAGCTGGATCAGAAGTGGAGCAGGGGCCAGCGCTGGTAAAGCCACAGCCTGCAGTGCCAGCATCCTATATGGGCGCCAGTTCAAGTCCAGTTGATCCAGCTCTCTGCTATGGCCTGAGAAAGCAGTGAAAGATGACCCAAGTCCTTAGGTCCCTGCAACTGCATGGGAGACCTGGAGGAGGTTCCTGGCTCCTGGCTTCAGATCGCCACAGCTCCAGCCATTGCAGCCATGTGGGGAGTGAAACGTGAAGCAGCAGATGGAGGACACCCCCCCCCCATCTCTCTGAAACTCTGCCTTTCAAATAAATTATAAATAAATAAATAATAAATGGATAAATAAATAGAGCATGCTTTTAAAAAGACACCACCTAAGATACCCAGAATGCTTGGGTTTGAGTCCCAGCCACACCTTTGATTCCAGTTACTGATAAATGCTCACCCTGGGGGGTAGCAGGTGATGACTGAAGTACTTGGGTCCCTGCTACCACGTGCTAGACCTGGACCAAGTTCCTGGCTCCTGACTTTGCCCTGGGCCAGACTTGGCTGTTAGAGTCATTTGGAGAGTGAATTAGCCTGTGGGAGCATTTTCTGTCTCCTTCTCTCTGCCTCTGAAATTTAAAAAATTAATTAATTAATTAAGAATAAAAGTAAATCTGTAATGAAGTGTCCATGAAGCACACAGATCATGAGTGCCCAGGTTTACAAAATGAACACTGCCTGGGTAATCAACACCCAGGTCAAGTTCACTGCCCTCACCCAGCGCTACTGCCTGTTCCCATTCACCAGCCCCTGCCCTCCACCTCTGGATCAGCATCTGTTTTCAACTTCATTTCAGTGTAACCTACAGTGCATACACTTTCCTGTTGGACTTTTTCTGCTCAACTTTCTAAGATTCACCCAAGTTGTCACATTCAGTTCTAGACTTAAATAGTACACAGGGTTA
Source organism: Sylvilagus floridanus (assembly GCA_949820135.1). NCBI lineage: Eukaryota > Metazoa > Chordata > Mammalia > Lagomorpha > Leporidae > Sylvilagus > Sylvilagus floridanus. Next base: position 41,703,315 of record OX463240.1, on the reverse strand, counting down.
TTATCGATAAGTAATGCAGCAGAACGGACAAGAATGCAGGGTTATAGACTAGACACGCCTACAATTGCATTCCAAACTTCCACTTATTAATTCTGCGATTTGGGGAGTTAATTTCTTTGAAAATCGGTTTCTTCACCTGCAAACCCGGGACATAAATACCCACCCTGATTGGCAGTAGAGATGATTACACAGCCCAGGGGCCTGTCCCGGGTGGCCTCCCTGGAGAAGTGAGGCTGCACATGCCCTGGGGCAGGGGAAGAGAACAGGTACAAAGGAAGAGAGCCTTCCTTCCTGGATGCATTTGCTTGGCCTATTTATTCAGATGCATATCCCGGAAATGTTTTTTATTACAAAATCAACAAAGTGGAGATATTTCTGAAATTTCAAACTGACCCATGGAAAAAAATGGCACACACTGTCTATCAAATCGGTGGCACAGACAAAGACTGACACCCTAGTGGGTATGCCCCCAGGAACACAGACATGGATCGATATGGATAAGGCACATCCTTATGTCAGTATCTTGGGAGTCAAGATTTTCAGCACAAAAGATGAGAGAGAAGTTGATGAAAATCAACTCATCTATTGGGCAGTTTCTCAATCTCCAGGAAGGACTGAGAGGCAAGGACCATCTAATGGCACTGAGTCTTTCTCATGCCCGGCTGCACACTGGTGTGAATTCCCACCCACACTTTCTCTCTACTTGTTCCCATTGACAAGGCCCCAGAAGCAAGGGCACCCAGTGGGCTCTCCTCCCGAGCAGCTTTCAAGGCTCTTTGGGAATAGTTGAGGCCAGGCCAAAGGCAGAAAGTCTCCCAGGGACATCTCTGGTGTCCAAGAAAAAGGAAACTGGCAAAGACTTCCTGGCTCTTATTTAAAATCCAGGCATCCAACCAGACAAGGATGCCCACTCTCATCATTGCTATTCGGTATAGTCCTGGAAGTTTTAGCCAGAGCCATCAGGTGAGAAAAAAAAATCAAAGGCATTCAGATCAGTAAAGATGAAGTCAAACTATCCCTATTTGCAGATGGTATGATTCTATAAATAGGGGACCCAAAAGACTCCACTAAGCGACTACTGGAACTCATAGCCTTTGTATACACAGACAATGTCATGGCTGAGAAAGAACTTCAGATCAATCCCATTCACAACAGCTACCAAAAAAAAAAAAATCAAATACCTTGGAATAAACTTAACCAAGGATATCAAGGATCTCTATAACGAGAATCACAAAATGTCAAAGAAATAAATAGAAAACACACACACACACACACACACACACACACACACACACAAGGAAAAATCTTCCATGTTCATGGATTGGAAGAATCAATATCACCAAAATGTCCATTCTTCTGAAAGTAATTTACAGATTTAATGCAATACCAATCAAAATACCAAAGACATTCTTCTCAAATCTAGAAAAAATGATGCTGAAATTCATTTGGAAACACAGGAGACCCAATAGCTTAAGCAATCATATAAACAAAAACATCACAATACCAGATTTCAAGACATACTACAGGGCAGTTATAATCAAAACATCCTGGTACTGGTACAGAAACAGATGGATAGACCGATGGAACAGAATAGAAACTCCAGAAATCAAACCAAGCATCTACAACCAACTTATATTCTATCAAGGAGCTAAAACCATTCCTTGGAGCAAGGATAGTCTCTTCAACAAATGGTGCTGGAAAAACTGGATTTCCACATGCAGAAATATGAAGCAGGACCCCTACCTTACATCTTACACAAAAATCCACTCAAAATGGATGAAAGACCTAAATCTATGACCCTATGCCATCAAATTACTAGAAAGCATTGGGGAAACCCTGCAAGACATTGGCACAGGCAAAGAGTTCCTGGAAAAGACCCCAGAGGCACCAGCAATAAAAGCCAAAATCAACAAATGAGATTACATCAAATTGAGAAGCTTCTGTACTGCAAAAGAAACAGGAAAGTGAAGAGGCAACCAACAGAACAAGAGAAATTATTTGCAAACCATGCAACTGATAAAGAATTAATAACCAGAATATATAAAGTGATCAAAAAACTCAACAACAACAAAATAAATGATCCAGTCAAGAGATGGGAAAAGAACTTAAACAGACATTTCTCAAAAGAGGAAATCCTAATGGCCAAAAGACAAATGAAAAAATGCTCAGGATCACTAGCCATAAGGGAAATGCAAATCAAAACCACAAGGAGGTGGCTGGCACCATGGCTTACAAGGCTAACCCTACACCTGCGGCACCTGCCCGCCGAGTTCTAGTCCCAGTTGGGGCGCCGGATTCTGTCCCTGCTCCTCTTCGAGTCCAGCTCTCTGCTGTAGCCTGGGAAGGCAGTGGAGGATGGCCCAAGTGCTTGGCCCCTGCACCCGCATGGGAGACCAGGAGGAAGCACCTGGCTCCTGGCTTTGGATCGGGGCAGTGCGCTAGCTGTAGCAGCCATTTGGGGGATGAACCAATGGAAAGAAGACCTTTCTCTCTGTCTCTCTCTCACTGTCTAACTCTGCCTGTCAAAAAAAAAAAAAAAAAAAAACCACAAGGAAGTTCCCCTCACCCGGGTTAGAATGGCTTTCATATAGAAACCAAGAAACAACAAATCCTGGCAAGGATGTGGGAGAAAAGGTACCCTAAAACACTGTTGGTGAGAAGGCAAAATGGTAAATACACTATGGAAGACAGTTTGAAGATACCTCAGAAATCTGAATATAGTCCTACCATACAACCCAGCCATTTACCCAAGGGAAATGAAATCAGCAAATAAAAGAGTTATCTGCAGCCCCATATTTATTGCAGCTCAATTCACAATAGCTAAGACATGGAATCAACCTAAATGCCTACTAACGGAAGACTGCATAAGGAAATTATGGGATATGTACTCTATGGAATACTACATATTGGTAAAAAAAAAATGAAATCCAGTCATTTGCAACAAAAAGGATGAATCTAGAAAACATCATACTTATTGAAATAAGCCAGTCCCAAAGGGACAAATACCATATGTTCTCCCTGATCTGTGATAACTAACAAGGTACCTAAAAGGAAACCTGTAGAAGTGAAATTGACACTATGAGAAGCAATGACTTGAACAGCCCTTGTCTTGACTGTCAAGGACAGTTTTTTTTTATTATTTTAATTTTTTTTTCTACTTCATATCACTGGTTTAACTTTTTACTTAACATAGAATTAATCATAGGTGTGTAAACTCAGTTGAAAATAGATCCCAGGCCGGCGCCGTGGCTCAACAGGCTAATCCTCCACCTTGCGGTGCCGGCACATCGGGTTCTAGTCCCGGTCGGGGCACCGGATTCTGTCCCGGTTGCCCCTCTTCCAGGCCAGCTCTCTGCTGTGGCCCCGGAGTGCAGTGGAGGATGGCCCAGGTGCTTGGGCCCTGCACCCCATGGGGAGACCAGGAAAAAGCACCTGGCACCTGGCTTCTGCCATCGGATGAGCGCGCTGCGCTGACCGCAGCACGCCGGCCACGGCGGCCATTGGAGGGTGAACCAACGGCAAAAGGAAGACCTTTCTCTCTGTCTGTCTCTCTCACAGTCCACTCTGCCTGTAAAAAAAAAAAAAAAAAAAAAAAAAGAACCCAGTAAAAAATAAGATTAGGAATAAGAGAGGGAGGTGCTGTACAGTTATGCACCCATTCCTATGGACTTATCCCTAAGGGTAAAGCTAAAAAGTTGCCATGGGACTCTAAATCTCATTAAGCTGTGTGGTATTAAAGCCATCTTACATGTTAAAGTGATCATATTAAGTGTTAAATTGATCATATAGATAGGATTAAGTGTTAAAGGGATCACATAAATAAGATCAAGTGTCTGGTAATAACAATAGACAGACTTAAAAAGGAGAGAATGGGGCCGGCACCGTGGCTCAACAGGCTAATCCTCCGCCTTGCGGTGCCGGCACACCGGGTTCTAGTCCCGGTCGGGGCGCCGGATTCTGTCCCGGTTGCCCCTCTTCCAGGCCAGCCCTCTGCTGTGGCCCAGGAGTGCAGTGGAGGATGGCCCAAGTGCTTGGGCCCTGCACCCCATGGGAGACCAGGAAAAAGCACCTAGCACCTGGCTCCTGCCATCGGATCAGCACGGTGCGCCGGCCGCAGCGCGCCGGCCGCGGCAGCCACTGGAGGGTGAACCAACGGCAAAGGAAGAACTTTCTCTCTGTCTCTCTCTCTCACTATCCACTCTGCCTGTCAAAAAAAAAAAAAAAAAAGGAGAGAATGGGCCGGCGCCGTGGCTCAAAAGGCTAATCCTCCGCCTTGCGGCGCCGGCACACCGGGTTCTAGTCCCGGTCGGGGCACCGGATTCTGTCCCGGTTGCCCCTCTTCCAGGCCAGCCCTCTGCTGTGGCCCGGGAGTGCAGTGGAGGATGGCCCAGGTGCTTGGGCCCTGCACCCCATGGGGAGACCAGGAAAAGCACCTGGCTCCTGGCTCCTGCCATCGGACAAGCGCGGTGCGCCGGCCGCAGCGCGCCGGCCGCGGCGGCCATTGGAGGGTGAACCAACGGCAAAGGAAGACCTTTCTCTCTGTCTCTCTCTCTCACTGTCCACTCTGCCTGTAAACAAAAAAAAAAAAAAAAAAAAAAAAGGAGAGAATGTTCCAACATAGGAAGCAGTCCACACAGTGGACCAAAGAATCACAAATGCCCTAAACAGCACTCTGACCTCAGAATCAGCCCTTAAGGCACTCTAGACTGGCTGATATGCCCATGAGAGCATTTCAGGCATGGAAAACCAAGACACAGTAGCAAAAAAAAAAAAAAAAAAAAAAAGTCCTACATGAAGGATCTCTGTGAGTGAGACCCCAGTGGAAAGAAGAGGCCATCAGAGAAGGATATACTTTTCTCTAAAGGAGGAGAGAACTTCCACTTTGCTTATGGCCCTGTTCAAATACTGACAGTTTGTGGACTCAGAGGCTTCCATAGCCTTGGCAGCTCATAACAGTAGCCTCAGGTGATCACTGGCATCATAATAAGAGTGTCAATTATTAAATCAACAACAGGAGTCACTGTGCACTTACTCCCCATGTAAGACCTCTGTACTCAATGAGTTGTACTATGAGAATTAACTGCAAAATTTGTTTTCAAACTGTATATGTGTGTGCATGCAAACTGTTGAAATATTTAATATTTTATATTACATTTATATTATATATAACATATATAATATATAATATATAATATAAATGTAATATAAATATTAATTTAATATTTAATTAAAAACAAATCTTAATGAAGAATGGGATGGGAGAGGGAATGGGGGTGGGAGGGCGGGTATGGGGGGAAGAATCACTACATTCCTAAAGTTGTACCAATGATATTTGCATTCATTAGATAAAAGCTTAAAAAATAAATAAAAAGTAAAATCCAGGATGAGGCCAAAAATGGAAAAATTTGAGGGTCAAACAGAAATAATGAGAAAAAAAATAAATAATGAGGAGCTTGCATGTGACAGTGGCTAAGATGCTTGCAACACCTGTGTCGCAGATCAGCACTCCTGGGGCTGAGGACCCACTCTGCTTCCATCCAGCTTCCTGCTAATGTGGACCCCAGGAGGCAGCAGGTGACAGATCAAGTACTTGGGTTCCTGCCAACCACATGGGAAAACCAGGCCCAGAACTGACTATTGCAGTAATTTGGGGACTGAACCAGTTGATGGAATAGTGATCTCTAGCTCTCTGCCTTTCAAATAATTTTATTAGGCCAGCGCCGCTGCTCAATAGGCTAATCCTCCGCCTTGCAGCTCCGGTACACTGGGTTCTAGTCCCGGTTGGGGCACCGATTCCGTCCCAGTTGCCCCTCTTCCAGGCCAGCTCTCTGCTGTGGCCAGGGAGTACAGTGGAGGATGGCCCAAGTGCTTGGGCCCTGCACCCCATGGGAGACCAGGAGAAGCACCTGGCTCCTGCCTTCGGATCAGTGCGGTGCGCCGGCCACAGCGCACCAGCCGCGGCAGCCATTGGAGGGTGAACCAACGGCAAAGGAAGAGCTTTCTCTCTGTCTCTCTCTCTCTCACTGTCCACTCTGCCTGTCAAAAAAAATTAAAAAACAAAAAAATTAAAAAACAAATAATTTTATTAATTTTTAAAAATGCATAATAGAGGCCTGAGCAGTGGCACAGCGGGTAAAGCCGCCGCCCGTAGTACCGGTATCCCATATGGGTGCTGATTCAAGACCTGGCTGCTCCACTTCCAATCCATCTCTCTGCTATTGGCCTGGGAAAGCAGTAGAAGATGGCCCAAGTCCTTGGGCCCCTGCACCCATGTGGGAGACCTGGAAGAAGCTCCTGGCTCCTGGCTTCAGACCGGCACAGCTCTGGCTGTTGCGGACATCTGGGGAGTGAACGATCGATCATATGGAAGATCTCTCTCCCTCTCTCTATGCCTCTGCCTTTCTGGAACTCTGCCTTTCAAATAAACACATAAATATTTAAAAAAAAAAAAAAAGTGAATGAGGACCCTCGACCTCCACCAACTGTCCGGCCTCTGGGAGTGAGGAGCCGGGAGTACTTGGCACTGCTGTGAATGCTTGCCAAAAAACAACCCTGAAGTTAACCAAGCATCTAGGGCATCTGGAAGCGTACAGGAAACGGAGGGCAGAGGAGCAAGCTGATGACACAACAGAACTCTACCAGCCAAATGCAACACAGGGGAAAGGCTTCAGATACAACGAGATCGCCTGGGGCAAACAGCAGGTGCGCGGAGTGTTTCAAACAGGCTTAGAGGAGAAAGACACCAAGCACAGTCTGAGAATCTATTTGGGTCCTAATTTGAATGAAACAAAATTTTTTTCTAGATTTATTTGAAAGTCAGAATTACAGAGTGATTGAGAGATCTTCCATCTACTGGTTCACTCCTCAGATGGCTGCGAGGGACCCAGGAGGGCCAGGATGAAGCCAGAAACTCCATCTGGGTCTCCCATGTGGGTGCAGGGGTCCAAGCACTTGGGCCATCCTCCGATGCTTTCCGGGGTGCATCAGCAGGGGGCTGGATCAGAAGTGGGGCAGCTGGGACATGGGACCATTGCCCACATGGGATGGCGGCACCGCAGGTGGGGCTTCCCCTGCTGCACCACAGCTCCAGCCCCATGAATGAAACAATTGTAAACTGGTGTAAACCACATTAAGATCTCATTAATTCTGAGCAATGCCAATGAAAGCCAGACTATCTTTTAATGATAATTCTAGTTTTTATAATAATTATTTTGTAATTTTAATAGACTGTATTTTTCTTAGGCTCATCCACACACTTGGACTGGAAAATTGTTAAAGAACTTGCAAATACATTATCAAGGATCATAGCCAAGTGTGAACCGTAACCCTTTGCAACGCCAGGGGCCGCACAAGGCTAGCACACGGGCAGATGAGTAACACAGGACCCAGAAGCAGGAAACATACGCGCTCCCACCGCACGTCAGGGTCCCCACTCTAGCGGCCCTGGGAAGACTGCCTGTGAGGTGTGTGTGTGTGTGTGTGTGTGTCCCACCCCACTGCAGCATGGGGCAGGGAAGAGGGTCTTCCTCCTCGCCTCAAGTCGGGGTGGGGGGTGGGCTCCAGCACGCCCTTGCAAGGCGTTGCGGGGGTGAAGGCGGCATAGAAGTGAGGTCCGTGCCAAGAGCGCCCCCTGAGGCGACCGGCCCAAGAAGGAGCCCAGACCAAGGACAGGGCTTCCCGGGAACCACGTGTGGACCCCACAACAGGGCCTGCAGCTGGAGCACTACCTGGAGCCGCCGAAGGATGCACGGAGCCGAGGGTCGAGGGGCCGCCGCCAGATTCCGCCCGTGCCTGCCTTCAAAGCAGCACACGCTCCCGGGGCCCAGCCCCAGAGGGCTCAGAAAACAGCCGCTGGTTTCCAAGTCCCAAGCAGACCAAGTATGAGAAGGGAGAAATTTAAATCTAAATAAGCTCAAGGTTTCACTGTAACTTAAAAGAGCTTCAATATTTTTCCATACGACAGAAACCAAAATCCTGCAGGATACAACTATCAGTTCATCAGGAGAGAGACAGAGTGGGTCACCAGAATGAGTTTAACCAAGAAGATTTCTTTTATACTCACCTACCACATCCAGCTTTTTCAATAAATCACAAATACTTCGTCGGGCTGGGCATTGTGGCACAATGGGTTAAGCCAGCAGTTGGGATGTCGGAATCCCAGGTTCAAGGTCCAGCACCTGCACTTCTAATTTCAGCTCCCTGCTAATGTGCACCCTGGGAGGTAACAAGTGCCTGGGCCCCGGCACCCACATGGGAGGCTTGGGTGGAGTTCCTAGCTCCGTGCTTCAGCCTGGCCCAGCCCCGGCTGTTGCAGGCATCTGAGGAGTGAGCCCAGGGGAATGGAAGGTACCTCTTCCTCTCTCTTCCTCTCTACCACGGCTGCAGTGGAGCAAATTATTTAGGGTGGGGTTAACTGGGGTAGGAGCCTGGAGTGGAAGCAGGAACATCTGGGAACATCTGTTAGGAAATTTTTATCATAATCTGGCTGAATGATGGTGTTCATGAAGATAGAAGTAAGTGGATTTTAGATTTTTTTTTTTTAATGATAAAATCTATGGGACTTGTTGATGCTTAGCTATAAGGAAGGGTTGGAGGAAGTAAGGGGGTGAGGGGAAGTAGAGAGGATTCCCGGGTTTCTGGAGCACCTGGCGGCAGCGGTGAGGTGGGGGTGCAGTGTGTTTTTACAAAGGAGGAAGGGTCATGTGGGGAAGATGGGAAAGGTCAGTGCATCAAGTTGAAGTACCTGTGAGAGGCCCAGTGGTGTCAGGCGGGAAGCTGGACAGTAGGAACTCGGGTTCTGAGGAAAGGTTCGGGCTGGTAGCTGCTGGCCTGGAGCTGGTGAGTGCAGCCATGGGCAGTGTGTGTTGCGCAACAAGGACCTGAAGCCAATATGCAATGGAAGTGAGGGGCTAGTGGGAGAGAAAAAGCAACCACAGAGGTCGAAGTAGAGGTCGTCGAGCAGCCAGGAAGACATGGGAAGGACAGTGTCTTCCTGGTTGAGTGAGGTGGAGCAATCAAAGAAGGAATAAGCCAGCGTGGTTGGCCAGTGGGAATGACCACTTGAAGGTGGCCTTTGAGAGTTGCTGTGTGTTTGAAATGTACACTAGGGTTGGCACTGTGGCGCAGCGAGTTAAGGTCCCAGCCTGGGGCACTGACATCCCATATGGGTACTGGTTCGAGTCCCAACTGCTCCACTTCTGATCCAGCTCTCTGCTATGGCCTGGGAAAGCAGCAGAAGATGGCCCAAGTCCTTGGGCCCCTGCACCTGCGTGGCAGACCTGGAAGAAGCTCCTGGCTCCTGGCTTCGGATTGGTGCAGCTCTAGCTGTTGCAGCCATCTGGGGAGTGAACCAGCAGATGAAGACCTCTGTCTGTCTGCCTGTCTCTCTCTCTCTCTCTCTCTCTCTCTCTCTGTTTCTACCTCTCTGTAACTCCGTCTTTCAAATAAGTAAAATAAATCTTTAAAAAAAACTACACACTGAAATACATGGAGACAAGCGAGGTGATGGCTGCTGTTTCCTTAAGACAACCCTGGGGCCAGTGGGGATCGCCAGCGCCACGCTGGCCATGAGTTGCTTGGGAAGCCAAGTGTTGGGTCCGTGGGCGCTCCCTGCTCTGTCCTTCCTGGTCACCCACGCGAATGCCCTTCAGGAAACTCATGGAAGTGCATACTGCAGTTCTATTTTTCTAGGAACGTTTTGAATATCCTCCTGTCTACAGTTTCCTATAATGAAAACTCATAATGTGGATTTACCATCACAGAGACAGGCAGCAACCTCCGAATGTGTGGTCTGGGGAGACAGAAAGGGCAGAAGCCACACACAGAGGTTGGGCCAGAACGACTGCCATTGCCAACCACAGACAACCTGTCCAGCAAACTGAGCTCTGCAGGGGAGGAAAGAGCCAGAGGAGTGGACAGGAGGACAGGAGGTTGAAAGAGGATGTTTTTCCTTTCGGCCCAGAGGCCCTGGAGGTCGGGGAGGGCCTGATGGGGCTGAGACAGCAGGTGTGGACAGTCTGGGGGAGGAAGGCCCACGGAGCAGGGGTGGGAGCAGGGAGAGGCAGAGTGCAGCTGAGGAGAGAGGAGAAAGTGGGCTGGGGTGCAGGTGGGACTGAGGGTGGGAGGCGCTCCTGGCAGGGATGTGACGGCATCTAAGGGGCCGTGAGGTGGAGGGGGCTGAGGCTTAACAACTCTGGAGGGTCCCAATGACCCCGTGGAAAAGGGACCCTTCTTTTGTGGATTTTTTCTTTTTCTTTTTTTTTTTTTTTTTTTTACTTATCAGTCAAAATTAAGAGAGAGAGAGAGAGATCTTCCATCCACTGGTTCACTCCCCAAATGGCCAAAACAGCCAAGGCTGGGCTAGGCTGAAGCCAGGAGCCAGGAGGCTTTTCTGGGTCTCCCATGTGGGTGCAGGGGCCCAAGCACTTGGCCCATCCTCTGCTGCTTTCCCAGGTGCATTAGCAAGGAGCTGGATCAGAAGTAGAGCAGCCAAGACCCAAACCAGTGCTCATATGTGATGTCAGCTTCCTAGGTAGCGGCTTAAGCCACACGCCAGCCCCAACACTCCCCCCACTTTTTTTTTTTGCCAGACACACTGAGGTACCTGGGTCCGAGCTCCCAAAAGAATGTTCAGGTTTCTCCAGTTGTTGCAGGGTTGCCAAGGCTGGGAAGAGAAACATCGAATAAGAAAGTTTAGACAGGAAGTAGTTCTCCACCATTCCCTAACTAATTACTCTGAAGTTTAGCAGCGGAACCCAGCAAGCGTTTACCATCTCACACATTTCTGAGGGTCAGGAATCCAGCCACAGAGAAGCCGGGTCAGGTTTAGGTTCTACCACCAAAGGATCTGCACCCAAACTCGCTCATATAACCAGTTGTGGATGGGTTTCCGTTTAACACTACTGGTGGGACGCTCCAGTTCCTCAACATGTGGGTCTTCATAACAACAGAAACAGGAGACAATTGCCGGAGGCCAGAGATAGACAGCCTAGGATCAAGGGCCCAAGCCTGACATGGGGAGGGAGACGCCTGGAACAAAGTGTCTCACTATTCAGAAACAGAGAAACAAAACCAGACAGGGTGTGGTTACAGCCAGACCCACCCAGTTCCAGACACCGAGTCCCCAGCAAGGAGAGGTCATCGAGGTCATCGGTAGCTAACTGGCATGTTTGCAACCCTCTGGGCAAACCTATCCTGGCCTAAAGGATACAAACCTCCAGGCAACTTCCCCTAATGGATTCCTGCTCAGGAACCCCTCACACTGGAGGAGCTGGCCTTGGCTTCTATATAACTTTGCTTCCTCTTTTTGCTCCATAAACCTTCCTTCCTGCTCTCCCTACGCTGTCCATGCTCTGCATTTTTCTTGGCCATGGGACACAAACCCTAACAGCTACAACTACAGATTCCTGCAACAATAAGGCTGTTTTTTTTTTTTTTTTTTTGTATAAAGATTTATTGTATTTGTTTCAAAGGTAGAGTTACAGAGAGAGTTGGGGGAGAAAGAACAGATAGATCTTGCATCCACTGTTCACTCCCCAAATGGCCACAGTTGCCGAGGCTGAGCCAGGCTGAAGTCAGGAGCCAAGAGCTTTATCCAGGTTTCCCATGTGGATGCAGCAGCCCAAGGTATTGGATCATCTTCCGCTGCTTTCCCAGAAGCATTAGCAGGGAGCTGGATGGGTTGTGGAACAGCCAGGACTTGAACCAGTGCCCATAATGGATGCTGGCATTGTAGGTGGGGGCTTAACCATTATGCCACAACACAAGCCTCAATAAAGCTGTTTACAAGGTGGTACCCTGCTTTTCCCAGAATAAAAGATCTAAGACAAGGGGGGAGAGAGCACCAACCTGAGACAATGGCGTGTCATAATTTCACCACCACCTCTACTCATCGTATGTGCCTTTGCCTCTCTCCTCTTCCCCCAGATAGCAAACTTCCCACACTGCTGGATCCTCTGGGCCTAGGAGAGGGCCAGGAAAATAGCAGGCAATCAAAAAATCGTCTTCAAGTAAATGAGTCCATGAGTAACTGAGACCCACTGGAGAAAATTTTAGTTTCAACTTGGTGCAAACTTGACTTTTGAGGGACAGGTAGAATTTCCAAGTCTGGTTTACTGGTGTGCAAAGAAGTTAAATGACTCCTTAAATGTGTGTTGCTATTTCCTTTTCAATTTTTAAAAATTTATTTATTTTACTTATTTGAAAGGTGGAGGGACAAAAAAAGAAATATAGAGACCTCCCATCTACTGGTTCGCTCTGCAGGTGTCCACCACAGGTGGCGCTGAGCCAGGCTGAAGCCAGTAACGCAGTCTGGGTCTCGTAGTTGAGCTGTCTCCTGCTGCCCCCCAGGGCGTGCCTTAGCAGGAAGTCAGGATCAGAAGCAGAGCCAGGGCTCTCACCCAGACACCCTGATATGGATGCAAATGTTCCAAGTGGCGATGCACCAAACACCTGCCCCAATGCTGCTCTCTTTACTCTCTTTGCCTTCTGTATTTTTTTTTAAGATTTTATTTATTTGAAAGAGTTAGAGACAGAGAGGTCTTCCATCCACTGGTTTACACCCCAAATGGCCACAATGGCAGGAACTGAACCAATCCAAAGCCAAGAGCCAGGAGCTTCCTCCAAGTCTCCCACGCAGGTGCAGGGGCCCAAGCACTGGGTCATCCTCCGCTGCTTTCCCAGGAGCATTAGCAGGGAGCTGGATCAGAAGTGAAGCAGCCGGGACTCGAACCGCCACCATATGGGATGGCAGTGCTGCAGGCCGGGCTTTACATTGCTGCCAGTGAAGCAGTTACGACTTAACACCTTGTGCTTTTGAAAAGTCACTCTCAAACGCCAATATCCTGTTCTAAACGCGAAAGAGAAGTTCCGCAGAGGATTGCTATAAAAAAAAGCCCACTTAGATCTTCTTCAGTTCAGTTTCAACTTAAATTTGGATGAGTCTTGACCAAAAAAAGAGAGAGTCAGCCCCTGCATGAATAAAGCCTACTTAATGACTCCAGCAAACTCTTTAACATCACATGTAAGAGAAAACTCCCTTTTGAAATGATAACATTCAAAATGTTAACCTTAGTCTCAAAAAAGTAACAGCACTGGCATTCGCACCACTGTTTGGGATGGAAAGCAGTGGGGGCCTCTTGCTAACCCCTGGGGCTCCCTGTGCCACCTCAGCTCCCTGCTGCTGTGTGGGACCATCACTCCTGCTCCTTGACCTCTGAAGCCAGGTGAAACCCCCCCGGGGGTTCCAAACACACAATCGCTCATCAGTGCTGTCCGTGACTGTGTTCTGAAAAGCCTCCAAAACTCCGAGTTCACAGGGTTTTACTGAACCTTTGCTCTTGGGGAAGTACAGGGCTAGATCTCTACCGCCACAACATTTGGTCAATCAATCAGTACAGAAGCCTGCTTTATGTGTGTTTCTGTTTAACGACACCTTATTTAACATGCACTGTTGGTTCACCGGCACTGAACTAACTCGTAGCCAGCAGCGCTGTAACTCATGCCTACATGAAGCTTACCCCACGTAGCGCATGTCCTCTGTAAGGCACATCCCAGCCTCCAGCCCTTTGGAATACGAGGCAGCACGTGGTACCAGGCTGGGGACCACTACAAATAGCAAATCTCCAATAAAAGCACAAAAATGCAAGAAAAGCAGCATTAGAGCAACCGGGACAAGGATGCTCTATTAGAGCTAAAGACAAGAAGGGAAGTGCCTTGTTCAAGCAGAGCTGGGCGTGTGCAAACTGGGCAACTGCAAACTTTACCACTTCGTACGCTTCAGCAGGTGGCCACAAAAGTGGCCCGAGTTACAACTGAGTGTTAGTGAATTCACAAACACAGACTCCGCAAATAATGAAAATCAAGTGTTGTTAAACAAAAATTGTCAGAGGCTAGGGCTGCTGTTGTGGCACGGTGGGTTACGCCACCACCTGCAATCCCATGGGGCTCTGGTTTGACTCCCAGCTGCTCTACCTCCCAGCCACCACCCTGCTAATGCACCTGGGAAGGCAGCAGAAGATGGCCCAAGTACTTGGGTCCCTATTACCCACATGGAAGACTCAGATGGAATTCCTGGTTCATGGCTTCAACCTGGTTCAGCCCCGCCAGTTGCAACCATTTAGGGGGTGAACTAGTGGGTGGCTCGCTCTCTTTCTCTCTTTCTCTCTTTCTCTCCTCTCTCATCCCCCCTCCAACTCTCTGCCTTTCAAATAAATAAATAAATCTTTTTTAAAAATTATAGGAGGGGCCGGCGCTGTGGCTAGTAGGTTAAGCAACCACCTATGGCGCCAGCATCCCATATGTTGCCAGTTTGAGTCTTGGCTGCTCCACTTCCAATCCAGCTCCCTGCTATGGCCTGGGAAGGCAGTAGAAGATGGCCCCTGCACCCACATGGGAGACCCCGAAGAAGCTCCTGGCTTCAGATCAGCTCAGCTCAGGGCGTTATGGCCATCTGAGGAGTGAACCAATGGATGGAAGACCTCTCTCCATCTTTTTCTCTCCCTCTCTCTGTTTGTAAATCTTTTAAAAAAAATTTTAGGAGGCTGTTGTTTTGGACTAAGGTCCTATACTCATCCCCAACAGACAAGGCCAAAAATCAAAATGGAGGCACTCATGTTAAAACTTCACATCAGCAAGCTAAAACTCAGCTGTTTATCTGACTTCTCATAAACCAGGATTAGAAAGATATGGGCCAGATATTCCACACAAACCAGATTTTTAGAGAGTTATTTATTTGAAAGGCAGAATGACACAGAGAGAGGAAGAGAGAGAGGTAGCAGGACCAGGTTGAGTGCCGGCTGCTCTGCTTCCCATCCAGCTCCCTGCTAATGTGCCTGCTACAGCAGCAGATGATGGCCAAGTGCTTGGGCCCCTGCACCCATGTAGGAGACCGGAGTGAGTTCCAGGCTCCAGGTTGCAGCCTCTCCTAGCAGTTGTGGGCACTGGGGAACTGAACCAGCAGACAGTTTCTCTTTCTGTTGCACTTTCAATTAAATGAAAACTAATCATTAAACATTTTTTTTTAATGAAAACATACCTTAGAGTTCCTGGGGGGAAAGTGAATAAAATAATAAATGAAATTATATATGCACAGGCCGGCACCGTGGCGAAGTAGATTAATCCTCTGCCTGCAGCGCCGGCATCCCATATGGGCACCAGTTCTAGTCCCAGCTGCTCCACTTCCCATCCAGCTCTCTGCTGAGGCCTGGGAAAGCAGTAGAAGATGGCACAAGTCCTTGGGCCCCTGCACCCGCATGGTAGACCAGGAAGAAGCACCTGGCTCCTGGCTTCGGATGAGCGCAGCTCCAGCCGTTGTGGCCGTTTGGGAAATGAACCAGCAGAAGGAAGACCTTTCTGTCTCTTCCTCTCACTATCTGTAACTCTACCTCTCAAATAAATAAAATCTTTTTTTAAAAAAAATAAATTATACATGCAAAGTGCTTAGAACACATGAGCACCAAAATATTAATTCCTTCCTAAAAATTTATAAACCTTATTTATTCATACAGATTGCTTAGCTGTATAAATGGGGGGAAAGGACTATTTGATAATGTAACTACTGTCCAAGGGGGATCAATGACCAATATATTTTTCAAGTGTCATCGATTTCTACACTGGTAAATAAAGATTGTTCCAGAGCGACCTTCCAATTAGTAGATCAAATGTGGCCAGCTCAGTCACAGTGGGGACTCAAAATTCCCTGGCTTCCTCATTCACTGATCACTCATCCATTTGTTCCACAAATATTTATGAAGTACCTACTATGTGCCAAGCACCACTGGGAATCCTGGAGAGAAAACAGAGTGAAATAATTAAGTCTCTGCTGTCTGAGAGCTTGTGGTCAGCCCTACAGGGGGAGACAATCAGCCAGCTAAGGTGTCAGGCCAGGCAGGGTTAAGAAGCAAAGTGTGACTGAAGGGATAAAGATTAATGGGTAGGGTGTTCTTTGGATAGCGGGCCAGAGAAGCCCTCTTTAAAGAGCTCCACTGGAGCAGAGACCTGAGTGATGCGAAGGAGACAACCCAAAGAAGGTCCAGGAAAGGAAGGGTGTGCCAGGACTAGGGATAAGGGTGCCCTTGGTGTGTTGGACGAACAAGGGCTGGGCAAGGAGGGAACCCAGTAGACGAGATCAGAGAGGCAGGAGAGGCCCTGGAGGGCCAAGGACGCCACACTGAGGACGTCGAGCATTCTTCCTAATACCAAAAGGAGGCAGCCAATGGTGGGTTCAGAATGGGTGGAAGACTTTTCTGATTACTGTTTTGAAAGGCTAACTCTGGCTTGGAAAAAAAAATACGAAGGTCAAGAATGGAAGAAAGGAGGCAGCGCTGTAATCTGTGGTGGAGACGGTAATGGCTCCTATCATAGGAGTCAGCTCTTGTGACTGACAGAGAACGGGCACTGGATTAACCAGTCTTGTGAAAGCCAAGGTGCATGAATTATTTATTAGTAGCTGATACGTTGATTAGAAACTCTACACCGGAGAGTAATTGTAACTGGCCCTAAACAAACATGAAGAGAGGGGCAGCCACCAGCTGCAGTGCTGGCATCCCATATGGGTGCTCGCCAATCCAGCTCTCTGCTATGGCCTGAGAAAGCAGTGGAGGTTGGCCCAAGTCCTTGGGCCCCTGCACCTTCGTGGAAGACCTGGCTCCTAGCTTCAGATCGACCCAGCTCCAGCCACTGCGGCCATTTGGGGGGTAAACCAGAGGATGGAAGACTTCTCTCTCTCTGTGCCTCTGCCTCTCTGTGCCTCTGCCTCTCAAACAAATAAATACATCTTTTAAAAAAAAATATGAAGAGAAAGGGGGAAAGGCCAGAGTTAACACCACCTCTTTGTCCTTTTTCAGATCCCTTTCTCCACCACGTGCTCATCCCACAAAACCTCTAACAAGTACAGTGTGTTTGAGACATCCTTCACAAATTCTTCTTCTTTAAGATGTATTTATTTATTTACTTGAAAAGCAGTTACAGAGAGAGAGGGAGAGACACAGTAAGAGACAGAGATCTGAGGGCCATGGTTGTGGTGAAGTAGGTGAAGCCTCTGCCTGCAGTGCCAGCATCCCATATGGGCACCAGTTCGAGTCCTGGCCGTTCCACTTCAATCCAGCTTCCTGCTAACAGCCTGGGAAAACAGTAGAAGATGGTCCAAGTGCTTGGGCCCCTGCACCCCCTCAAAGACCCAGAAGAAGCTGCTGGCTCCTTGCTTTGGATCAGTCCAGTTCTAGCCACTGCAGTTATTTGGAGAATGAATCAGTGGATGGAAGATCTCTCTCTCTCTCTCTCTCTCTCTCTCTCTCTCTCTCTCTCCCCCTCCCTCCCTCCCTCCCTTCCTCCCTCTATTTTGCCTCTCAAATAAATAAATACATGAGGGGCCAGCACTGTGGCGTAGCAGGTAAAGCTGCCACCTGCAGTGCCAACATCCCATATGGGCACCGGTTTGAGTCCTGGATACTCCACTTCCAATCCAGCTCTCTTCTATGGCCTGGGAAAGCAGTAGAGGATCGCTTGAGTCCTTGGGCCCTTGCACCCATATGGGAGACCTGGAGGAAGCTCCTGGCTCCTGGCTTCAGATCAGCGCAGCTCTGGCCATTGTGGCCACCTGGGGAGTGAACCAGCGGATGAAATCTCTCTCTCTCTGCCTCTGCCTCTCTGTAACTCTGCCTTTCAAATAAATAAATCTTTAAAAATAAATAAACAAATAAATACATGAAATTCGTGTACCTTAAATAATATTTTCAAAAAAATCTTCAAAAAATAAGACAGATCTTCCATCCACTGATTCACTCCCCAGATGGCTGCAATGCCCAGGGCTGGCCAGGCCAAAGCCAGGAGCACAGAACTCCATCTGGGTCTCCCATGTGAGTGGCAGGGGCACAACCACTTAGGCCATCTTCTGGGTCACAAGAGGAGCAGCTGGGACTCACATGGTACACATAAGGGATACCAGTGTTGCAGGCCGAGGCTTAACCTGCTATGCCACAATGCTAGCCCCAATAAATTCTTTACATTTGTACAAACTTAGATGAATTTAAATTGCTTTTCAATGAATGTGTCTGTGAAATATTTAAGACCTTTAAAAAGTATAAAATGCAAGCACCTGCTTGTCACCCCACTTAGGAAATTATGACAGTAGAACAGAAGCCTGTAACTTGGCTGTCCCCACTCAAATGCCTTCCATCCCCAAAAACTCCTGTCTGAATTTGGTATTATCATTTCTAGATACATTTTTATGCTTTTGCTAAGTACATATGCATCTCTATGGATACAGTATCATTTTGCATGGTTTTAAGCCTTTTTGTAAATGAGAGCTTTATATATTCTTGTGCTATTTACATTTTGTTTAAATTACTTTTGTGAAAAATCACAATACTGATATCTTATTCGAGTTCATTTCATTGCTATATCTGCAGATAAGTACATAGGTATTAAATGATGAGTTTCCCACAATAAGTTATTCATTTGCCAAATTCAGGAATATCTGGGCTCTTTCCCATTCTTTGGCAACTACTACTATGCCACAAGGAATATTCTCGTGCCTGCTCCTTTTAACAAGTTGAATCTAGGTGCAGGTAATTGGCACAGTAGTTACAATGCCACTTGAGACTCTTGCACCCATAGCAGCATGCATGGGTTCAAGTCCCAGCTCTGCTTCCAATCCCAGCTCTCTGCTGACGGGCACCCTGGGAGGCAGCAGATGATGTCTGGAGTACTTAGGCCCCTGCCGCTCATGTGGGAGATGCAGAGTGAGTTCCCAGGCCCTGGCTTCCGCCTGGCTCAGCCCTGGCTGTTGCAGGCATTTGGGGAGTAAACCAGTAGGGATGGAAGACCTCTCTTAAAAAAAAAAAAAAAAGTTTTCTGGGGGCCTGCACTGTGGCACTGTGGGTTAAAGCTCTGGCCCATATGGGTGCCAGTTCACATCCTGAATGCTCCATTTCCAATCCAGCTCTCTGCTATGGCCTGGGAAAGCAGTAGAGGATGGCCAAAGTCATTGGGCCCCTGCACCCCAGTGAGAGACCCAGAGGAGGCTCCTGGCTCCTGGCTTCGGATAGGCGCAGCTCTGGCCGATGTGGCCATCTGTGGAGTGAACCAGCAGATGGAAGACCTCTCTCTCTGTCTCTACCTCTCTTTATAACTCTGTCTTTCAAATAAGTAAAATAAATGTTTAAGAAAAAAAAAAAGTCTCCTCAACAATATATGAGAATGACAAGTATGAAACAGTATCTCACTAATTTTTAAAAAAGATTTATTTAGGCCGGCGCTGTGGCTCACTTGGCTAATCCTCCACCTGCGGTGCTGGCACCCTGGGTTCTAATCATGGTCAGGGCACCAGGTACTATCCCGGTTGCCCCTCTTCCAGTCCAGCTCTCTGCTGTGGCCCAGGAGTGCAGTGGAGAATGGCCCAAGTGCTTGGGCCCTGCACCCCATGGGAGACCAGGAGAAGCACCTAGCTCCTGGCTTCGGATCAGTGCGGTGCGCCGGCCACAGCGCACCAGCCGCGGCGGCCATTGGAGAGTGAACCAACAGCAAAGGAAGACCTTTCTCTCTGTCTCTCTCTCACTGTCTATAACTCTGTCAAATAAAAATAAAAAAAAAATTTATTTATTCAAAAGGCAGAATTGCAGACAGGGAGAGACATAGATCTTCCATCTACTGGTTCACTCTTCAAATGGTCACAACAGCTGAGGCTGGGCCAGGCAAGAGCCAGGCGCTTCATCCAGGTCTTCCACATGGGTGCAGGGGCCCAAGCATTTGGGTCATCCTCTGCTACTTTCCCAGGCACATTAGCAGGGAACTAGATCAGAACTGGAGCAGCTGGGACTCAAACCAGTGCCCACATGGGATGCCAGGACTGCAGGCAGTAGCTTTACCTGCTATGCCACAGTGCCAGCACTGACTTTATCATTTTGAAAGGTGTAGAGACAGACACAGAGATCTTCCATCTGCTGGCTTATTCCCCAAATGTCCACATCAGCTAGATCTGGGCCAAGTTGAAGCCACAACCTAGAACTCCATCCAGGTCGCCCATGTGGGTGTCAGGGGCCCAAGGACTTGGGCCATCCTCTACTGCTTTCCCAGGAGCTTTAGCAGGAAGTTGGACTGGAAGTGGAGCAGCAGGTACTGGAACGGGCACTGTTTGGATGCTGGTGTTGCAGGCAGCAGCTTAACTCACTGCATCCCTAAACAGCATCTGTTAACATTTTGCCATATTCACTGCCTATGTAAACAGTCCATGTACATACATACATACTGTTTTCTGGAAAGCAAGGATATTAATATCACATAATATGGGATTCATGACAAGGATTACAGAGTGAGGGAAAAAGGACACATCATATATGGGATATAGTTCATTGAATATATAAATATCTGTACATCAAGTATATGGCATGCACACATTTTTTTATAATACATATATATTAGTGGCCGGCACCACGGCTCAATAGGCTAATCCTCCGCCTAGCAGTGCCAGCACACCAGGTTCTAGTCCTGGTTGGGGCGCTGGATTCTGTCCCGGTTGCCCCTCTTCCAGGCCAGCTCTCTGCTGTGGCCCGGGAGTGCAGTGGAGGATGGCCCAAGTGCTTGGGCCCTGCACCCCATGGGAGACCAGGAGAAGCACCTGGCTCCTGCCGTCGGATCCGTGTGGTGTGCCAGCCACAGCGTGCCGGCCAAGGCAGCCATTGGAAGGTGAACCAACAGCAAAGGAAGACCTTTCTCTCTGTCTCTCACTGTCCACTCTGCCTGTTAAAACAAAAAACAAACAAACAAAAAAAAAAAACCCAAACAAAACAAAAGAATACATATATATTAGCTTCCACATATTCGAGTGTCTGTCTTCTTGCTTCCTTTTTAAGGATGTATTTGTCTATTTGAAAGAGTTCTGGGCTGGTGTTGTGGCCTCATGGGTTAAGCTGCTGCCTGTGACTCTGGCATCACATACGGATGGCCACTGGGGAGTGAACCAGCCTGTGGATGATCTCTCTCTTCTCTCTGCAACTCTGCCTTTCAAATAAATGTCTTAAAAAAAAAAAGAGAGAGAGAGAGAAAGAGAAAGGAGAGAAGGAAGGAAGGAAAGTAAATCTGGAAAGACATATCAGTTGTATTTATTTTAGGGGAAAAAAGCGATGAGAGATCTTTTTTGTTTTCACTCTATAAACTTACACAAACAAAAAAACTACAATCAAGTATTTTGCAACTTTTTAAATATCAGAATTCTTTAACGTAAAAAGTAACCCATGTGAAACTAATTTTCAAAGACGAATGAAATGAACCCCCAACTAAGCCGACCTTAGCAATATTTCAGTAGCAATTAAAAAAAAATAGGAAAAGTTTCAGAAATAGGATGACTTCATGGTGTTCTACCTGGTACTTTTCCAGTTCTCCGGCCTTTACAGCATATTTAGTGATCATTTCCCAAACACTTCCTTAAGCCTTCTGGACCCTTCCTTCCTTCCAGGCCACCTTCCTAACCAAGCGTTCACAGCACGGTTAGCTCAAAATTTCCGAACAGCACTGGCAGAGCTCCCTTTTTTCAATTTCCCTAATATTACAGCACAACCGTATGTTCAATTTCAAAAAAAAAAAAAATACCCTGTGACCTGCAAACGCAGAAATGCAAGTCATCGTGCATCTCACTAGGGCTGTGACTGGAGAAAAGCTGCCAGCGACCACGAGAGGAGTTAACATGGGCGCTCCCGCTGCGTCGCAGATAAATAAAAATGCAACCGAGAAAGCGTCCCATCTAGAGCTCAGGCTAGGGCGCCCTCGCTGCGTGCCAGGCTGCGGCCGCACCCGAGCGGCGTGACTGCGCACCGTGACAGCCCGTAAAACGCAGCTCCACGCTAACTATCGCGGTGCACCGGGAGAGGCGGTGCGGGGCTGCGCGGGGAGGCGCGTTCCGTCGCAGTCGTGGGCTGGAGCGCCCCGGGGAAGCACCGCCGCACCCCAACCACGCACGTTGCGGGATTTTCCTCTCAGTCCCCCGCCCCTCCCCCAGCCCCGCGCCGGCGGACACCCGCGTCTGACGCAGGTTCTGGAGCGAGCGGCTCCCTCCATTTTGTCCCCAGTCTCCTTTAGGCGGACGCGGCGCCGCTGTTTTAAAGGCACTAAGTAACGAGAGCGAAAAGGGGCGGTCAGAGCGGGCGTGGGAGCCGCGTTAGCTAAGGGCAGACTCTGGGGACCGCAAGGCGGCTGGCGCAGGGTGGCGCGGCCGCGGGCACGAGGGCTCGTCCTGGCGCCGGAAGGACAAAGGACACTTAGGGGACGAGGGCGCCGACGCCCGCGGGGGATGCCTTCCGGGCCGGAGGCCCTCACTGGGGGTGCGCGGGGCCCGCCCCGCAAGACAAAGCCGCGGCAGAGCGCGGGCTCGCGCGCGCCGGCGCCCCCCACCCCCGCCGCCGCGGCCCCGCGCCTGGGCGCGCGTCCGGAGCCCGTGCACGCGAGCGAGCGCGCGCGCGGGCGACGGTTGGAAATGGCGGTTGAGGCGGTTGGGGCCGGGGCGGGAAGAGGAGCGGTTTCACTGCGCCACGGCTCCCGCTGGGAGTGCGGGAGCCGGGGTTCTCTCAGGAGCTCGCCTCATCCCACGCTCCGGGCACCGCTCACCGGTTGCGGGGCTGAGACGACAGTGGGGCCCGCTCGACTGAACAAAGGAGATGGCAGCCGAGGCGACAGCGCGGCCTGGCGTGGCCACTGCGGCGCCCTAGGAACGCTCCCTAAAATGGCGGCCGGCGCGCGGGGGCGGGCGCGCGGGGCGGGGCGGGGCTTCCGCTCCGGCGGCGCTCGGCGGTGGCAGGGCGGCGCGGCCGGCGCCCACGCGTGCCCATGGCCGCCGCGCCGGAGCCCGGCGAGCCCGGGAAGGGGAAGGTAACCCGGGCGGGGAGCGTGGGGGCGCGCGCCGGGGCGGGCGGAAGGGACGGGGCGGGCGGGGACCGGCGCGGCGCCTGTGGCGCGCCTAGTGCCGAGCACGTGTCGCTGGCCTCTGCACCCCCGTCTCGTCGTCGGGCGCTTGGGACTGGAGAGACTCGCCATTCCCAAGCCCCGCCGACATTTTGATCTACATGGTCGCGACAGGAGAGACTGGGGGGAGGTGGAGGCCAGGACTGTTCGTGACTTAACTGCAGGTCGTTATGACACAGCTCACCATCCTGAGCCCTGTGACATGGCAAGAACGCTCTGCTGACAAGGGCATTGCTGGTTGGTAAAGGTAAAGCGAATGACTTAACGGGTGCCTGCCGTGCACGCTGCGTTCTGCACAGCACTCGGCGTGCGGAGATGCGGTGAACGCCGGGGTTTGATTCTGGCAGGACGAGAGGAAAGGGGCCGAGGTGCTTGGTTTTGAAAGGCAGAGCGATCTTCCATCCACTCGTTCTCTCCCCCACGCGCACGCAGCAGTCGGGGCCGGGCCGGGCTGAAGCCATCGGGTCTCCCACGCGGGTGGCAGGAGCCCGAGCACCCCGGGCGACACCTGTCTGTTGTCTCCCGAGCGCCGCGGTAGCCGGGACTGGAAGCAGACAGTGCCACCTGAGACGCGGCGGGTCATTCGTGGTCTCCCCGCAGTGGGAGCCAGCAGCGCCCGAGCTGTAGCCCGGCTGGCGCCCCTGGCTGTGCTGTCCCGTTCCTCAATCACCTGTCTCAGAGGCAGCGGGCTCTTCCCAGCCTGTAGACTGGACAGTTTCACCCCACACGTAAAACCCAGTGGTGACAGCCTGTTTCTGTAGGATAAAACCCGAATTGGCGGGGTAGTGAATCCGAACCAGGCTCTCTCCCTGAAGGGCTTCCTGTGACTCCTCGAAGCAGACTAAGGTGTTTCCTCTTCAACCCTGGTGTTGTCTGTAGCATTATCATTCCAGCATTTAGCATAGTGGGAAGGTAAGAATTGATGGATCTGTCTTTGGGCTTAAGAGCAGGAAACCCAATTTATATCCTTAGTGCAATTAACAGGTTTTTTTTTTTTTAAATGCAAGGTGAAAAATTAAGGTCCAAAAGGCAGAATTATAGGTGCCGGTGCTGTAGCATAGCCAGTAAAGCCCCTGCCTGCAGTGCTGGCATCCCATATAGGCGCCTAGCTGCTGCACTATGGCTTGGGAAAGCAGAAACTGGCACAGGTGTTTGGGCCCCTGCACCCACGTGGGAGGCCCAGAAGAAGCTCCTGGCTCCTGATCTGCTCAGCTCCAGTGGTTGCAGGCATTTGGCGAGTGTACCTGTGGATGGAAAATGGATCTCTGCCTTTCAAACGAATAAATTAAAAAAAAAAAAAAAGAATTACGGAGACAGAGCTCTTCCATCCATTGGTTCACTCCCCAAATGACTTCAGTGGCTGGGCTGGGCCAGGAGCCTCACCCTGGGCTACCCCATGGAGGGAAGGGGCCCAGACACTTGGGCCATCTTGCACTGCCTCCCCAGGCGCCTTAGCAGAGCTGGATAGGAAGCAGAGCAGCCAAGACTTCAGCTGGGATGCCTGTGTCCCTGGCAGTGGCTTAACCTGCTGTGCCACACCAAAAACCCCAAGAAAAAAACTAAATAGTAAACTGAACACTCCCAGGCAGACCCAGACACCCACTGTGTGTACTGGTTGGCTGTTTTAGGTCATTCTCCACACAGCTTGGAAATTTTGCTCATTTGCTCTTCTTGCTGGCTTTTTTGGGGACATTCCCAGCTAAATTTGATCAGGACATCCAACTGTCAATTGGTTAATATGAATAAATGTTGGGTAAATTGTTTCCATAGCGAATACCAAACTTTTGTCAATTCACACACCATCGGTGCCTCTTCAGCTTTACTCACGTACTGCCCATGAGGAGTCTGCTGTTGAAAAACAGAAGCACCCTTGTTCAGAACTTGCACGTTTCCAGGTGCACCCTACAAACACTGAAATTCTAGATTCATCTCTGATGAACATTGGCATCTTGAATGGGACCTTTAGTTACCCTTCTCCATCTACTGCTCATCTTCTTACAATATAACTGCTGTCTTGTAAGGGCCAAAAGGGTCATTTGGAACATTGAAAATAAAAAAATCGAGAGAATACAGCATTGACCTAATGTAAGAAAAGGAAGCCAGCCAACTTTTTAAAAATATATATTTATTTGAACAGTAGACACAGGTCTTCCACCCACTGGTTTGTTCCCCAAATGGCAACAACAGCCAGGAGCCCAAAACTCCAGCTGGGTCTCCCGTGTGGGTGCAGGGGCCCAAGCACTTGGCCATCTTCCACTGCTTTCCCAGGCACATTAGCAGGGAGCTGGATTAGAAGTGAAGCAATCAGTTCTCGAAATGTTGCTCCAATATTGGATCCCATTAATGCAAGCAGTAGTTTAACCCACTGTGCCACAACACTGGTCCCAACAATTATTTTTCAAACAAAACCCTGGGAAATTATTACAGCCAACAAACCTAAGGTAAAAGTGTTAGCAAACTAGCCTAGGTTGATAGAACTAGCTCTTCAACACTGCCTTTGCTCTGCCCTCACGTGGTAGGAAGTCAGGTACACTGACTTCAAAATTTATTTACAGAATACCTACTGAGTGTTGGGCACTAAACCAGGTACTGAGGATCCAGCCCTGATCAAAACAGGCAAGTCTGTCTGGATAGCACATTCTACTGGAGGAATCCTGCAGCAAGATTTTCATTTACCGGGCCAGCCAGCTGTCCACAGAGCCAGGGAAAAGGCAGTATTACCATTTAGGCTTGTAGAGGAATATGGGAAGGCCCATGTGCCTGGCTTGCAGGACAAGGCAGAGCTGGATACAAAAGGTAACATCTCAGATTAGGTGGAGCCTCCCAGCAGTGATAAAGGAATGCATGCTTATTATTTGGAGCATAACTGAATGCCATGAAGAGGATGAGACAGCTGTGCGCGCTTCTAAGAGGAATCAGGGTCCAAAGTACTGTTAACACTAGCAGTGAAGTAGCTGAGAAGTGGTTGGCTTGGGCTATGTTCTGAAGGTAGGGCCTTGCAGACTTGCTGATAAACTGGACTTGCATTTAAAGAATCAAGGATGACTCAGCTTTTTTGGCCTGAATGGAAACTGGTTGTGTAGATGCCATTAAAAGCTATTAACTTCAAGGTTCTTTTTTAGACATACCAGAGATGTCAGCAAGCAGATAAATGAGACTGAATGTTGTGACTTAAAATCAAGCCATCTTCTAAATGGCACGTAGTTGAAAGCCTTGAGATAGCCCAAGAAGGGCAGAGCAGCACCCCAGCACTGGGGTTTGCAGGCACGGTCAGGGAGCCGAGCCATGAAGCCAAGCAAATGCTTCAAAAACGTCTGTGCTACGCGTGCTGAGATCAGATTTTGCAAAATCAGAGATCTTGATAGTGGTGTTTACGTGAAGGGGCCTGCAAGGAATCACGGACAGAATGGGTTTGTTTTCCTAGTAAACTGTAACAAACCAGCATTGTTGTAAGGGGGAGGGACAGCAGTCCCTGAGTAGGCAGGAGAGTAGTAGTGCACAAAGCTTAGGGCTGCTTCTAGGTGGATGCAGCGCCGAGGAAAGGCACAGCATAGGCACTGGTGCAGTTCAGGAAGTCGCCCCAGCTCGATCTGGAAGTCTGTGCATTCCCTCCTCCCAGCAGCATGAGATAGAAAAGCTACTTTTCTAAGTGTAAGGATTAAACATGTTAGTCTATAAAGAAATTTGACAATTTCCTCAATGTTTAAAGGCTTAAATGGCAAGAGTTCAACCACTTGCGGGCTACTTAAGGGAACAGAACACCTAATGCATATATATTTCAGGGTACTCGGAAGTCTACACCTTGGACTTTTTCTGTCAGTCTCACAGTTGTGTACCAACACTGCTGGGTATGCAGGATTCTCCCACGCAGGTGTTCTTGCTTTTAAGTTACAGTTCCAGCACTGTCCGAAGGCTCAGAATCATTTACCAGTGGAAAAGTATCCGCCCCCATTTTGTTTTGTGTGCAGGTTAGGGTTTTTTCAAGATTTGAAAGGCAGTGTGACAAGGGAGAAGCCTCTTCCTCCATGGGCCCTTTCCCCATATGGCCACAAGAGCCAAGGCTGGACCAGGCCAAAAGCTTAGAGCTCCATCCAGGCCTCCCACACAGGTGGCAGGGGCACAGACACATTAGCAGGGAGCTGGATCAGCCGGAACCAGCACTGCAATAGAAGATGCCAGTCCCATGGGTGGTGGCTTAACCTGCTGTGCTCTATCCTGTTTGGATATAAATTGCAGATGTCTACTGACTTTATGCTTCCCAGATATGGCCTTTGGAAAATGCTTAAGCCTTTGGGGTCAGACTAACTGCCGCCTCTGTTCTTGGCCAGCATTGAAGACTCCTGAGCCTGTTTTATCTGAGTATCAGAAGGCTATACCGCTTTGAAGGATGCAGAGGGGCTGGCATTAGTAATGCCTGCTAGCTTGAAATTAGGAGATTAGGTCAGATGGTATTGCTTTCTCACTCGCCTCCAAGACCTAATGCAACACCAAGCACCACCCCCATCTTTCCCCTGCTTGAGCAGCCAACCCCCAAAAGCAGCTGGCTTGAAGGTGAGGGACACTGGTCCTAGCCTGAGTGCTAAATGAGAAGCACAGAAACCAAATTAAATACACTAGAGGACCTGCTGCAGGGTCATCTTAGGTGTATGCCATGATGGATAGAAACAAGTAACAGACTCAACAGAGTATGCAAGCTTTGCTTTATTCTGAGCCAAGTCACATGTTCTTTTTCCGTAAATACTTGAGCCAAAGAAGCAAACATAAACTTTGATCCACCTTGCCTTTTGCTGTCTTGTTTCTTCCCATTCTTTTCCCTTAGACAGGTTTACATTCTTTTGCAAGTGCCCCCTCATCCTAAACAATGCTCCTCTAGCTGTCATGCCCAGTGAAAATGGCATCATGTTCTTAAGCTTTCAGGCTTTATTAACAGAAATGCTGAAGTTAAACTGGAATGTCAACTTAATTTTAAATGTCTGCCCTGCCCTCCCAGAAGCCCTGAGGAACAAACATCCCAGATAACCAGGCTGGGGGACCATAAACCCAGGGAAGGCTGTTCAGAGATGGCATTCTGGCACTTGAAGGAGCTCAATCATCCAGTCCAGCTCCTTTACTTACAAATTGAGGCCACAGAGATAAAAATAAATTAAAGGGTACCAAAGCTAGTGCAAAACTGGAACAAAAACCCAGCTCTCTGGATTCCCCCTGCTTTTCTCAGCACACCTGGCTATGGCGTTGAAGTGAAACCTCATTCCAGTCGAGGAAACAGGCCAGGAGAGAGAAGTCTTAGATGACAAAGTATTTATTCTAAAAACCAAACGATGCTCACCTAGTTGACACCAAATACCTGGAAATAAAAGCCATTTTGGGGGAATTGAAGACAGCACTATAGTCAAATGTTGTAAGGAAACATGGTCCCAAAGTGCTCTCCCATTCATGCTTTCCAGGTTACTGTAATTACTGGAGATATGCTGGTTTTGATTTTCAGCAACAGCCATATTCCCAAATCACAAAAAACTCAAAATCAGTCTACCAACAGGTTAAAATAATTTCCTCATTCAATCTAGGTTCTTTTCTATGTTATTCTAGCCTTTTAAACTCCTAGGAATTTTAGATGTGGAAAACATTCCCTGTGCACGGGACTCAATATTATACGGCTCACTGGGATCTGCTGTGGCTGGCCTCGGGCATTTTTTGTTTACTAGTAAGTACCTGTCTCTTTCTCTATAACTACCAACATTTTTACATACATAATAATCTATAGTTAATATGTAATTTATTACAGTGGTTCTGCTCATTTGACAGGTAGAATCAGAAGATCATGCGATGTTGGAGTAGGAGGATTTATCTTGGTGACTTTGGGATGCTGGTATGTTGTAGAGTAGTCAGGAACTCTTGGGACTGTAAAAGGTGTTACCTAATTAAGAACAATTTCCCACTGGTACATTGCCATCCTCAACGAAGCAGCCTGACTTAAAGACTTCTGCATGGAAATGTCTTACAGAACAGCATTGTTGGAATGCCTTTACCTTAAATGCAAGCATATATGCACTTTTCATCATTTGACAGATGAACACAGGCCATCATTTAGAATGGCCTCAATTGTTTACCTTATTCATCACATCTGAACATGCTGCTTTAAAGATGTGTTTGCAGCTACTGATGAATAAATTATATAGAACAAAGATGAATCTCAAAAATCCTCATTTTACACAGGCATATATACCCTATTAAAAGTCATTTTCACATCTAATCACCTGATAGAAGGTACTCCTAATTCGACCATGTCAGTCTTGGAGTAATTACTTCAAGATGTGGGATTATAACGAGCAGTAGTTAATTTCTCCAAGAACTATATATTAATAATTTATTCATATTATTCTCACCAGGTTCCATTGCAGGTACAATTATGCAAAGCAACGAATCCAGGAAAGGATTGCCAGAGAAGGAATTAAAAACAAGATTTTATATGAAAGTACCCACCTTGATCCTGAAAGAAAACAAACCAACAGCAGTGGTAGCAATTAAGTCTGAAGTACAGAAAACCAAACACAGCTGCCTCAAGAGTTGGGCTCGACCACCAAGAAACATCTTATGTACAATAAGAAAGCTTTAAGCAAGTAAATAAACTATGTTTTAGTTGTCTTTTTTTTCTTTACACTTGCATAAAAATTCTGGTCCCGCCTTTATCGCCAGGGTAGCATTCCTGTGTGTAACATACAGTTGTGATCTGCTGTATCCAGACAAAGAATTATAAAACCCAGTGTTTTAACAGGCTTGGAAAAAGAATTATTAAAGTAAGCAGTGAATTTAATGATGTAATTTCAAGAAATAAAATACCTACACTTGGATTTTTAATCTTGCCTTAGAAACAAAAATTACCAGGGTGCGGGTGGGAGGGAAGTTATGGGGGGGGGGAGCCATTGTAATCCATAAACTGTATTTTGGAAATTTATATTTAATAAATAAAGTTTTTAAAAGCCCCAATAAATTAAAAAAAAAAAAACCAAAACAAAAGGAAACAAAAATTACCTTATTACTTTCAGAAAAGTTGTTTTTAATTGCCCTGTTACTGGAACAACAAAAGACTTAATTTTTAAGTAAAATTAGTTTTGATTTTAAACCTGTGTGGTTTAAATATTTAGGTAGTCTGGTGCATACTAGAAAAAATTATAGAACCACACAATATCACTGATCAGCCACCATAAGAAAAGGGAATGAAAAAAGCACCGAAGTAAATCATCACAATTCATTCATGCAGGTGATTCCTGTCCAAGGAAATGAAGCCATTGTTGGCTTGAACAAACTTCAGTATTACTTTAAATAAGGGTGAAAAGACACGGGTTGACAGGATTATGGCCACTACTGGTTCTGTTACTCTGATGCTCAGAGTGAGCCACAGAAACAGCAAGGAAGAGAACTTTCTCTAGTTATTCGTCCTCCTTTATAGTAAAGGTTCTCCCTCCCATGCCTATCTGCTGGTGGCCAGCACCTTTATCAATGTATCTGGCAGCCACCAATAAAAGGACATTGGTAAGGGGAGGTTGCCAGAAAGGGAGAGAATATGCAAGACCCGACACCACGTGGTGTACATTTTTCAATTCAGTCATGACCTAGTCATAAACTACTGGTTAGCCACCCATGTTTGAAGAAGGCAGCATCACATGTGCAGGAAGTAACTGATGAGCACTGATCAATAAACTGATGTCTGACAAGCTGTGTGGGCAGGCCACCTCCAGGCTCAGCATGTTTGCCGACAAAAACAACACGCAGAGTTAGGCAGCTGGGTGGAGTAACTGAAGTCCTAGCTCTAGCACTGTAATTACGTCTTACCCCAAGTAAAACCTTTTCCGGCTGGTTCAGTGCCTCCACACCAGCGACCCCGTCATTTTCACAGAAGGGTTCCATGAGCTGGAGACCTGGATAAAAACAAATTTTTGACATACTTGGTTTTATTACTTTTAACATCATTTCATACGTCCATAAAATCATTAGTGACTTCTTAGACTATGGTCACAAAAATACCTTAACTTGCGGGGCTACGCCCAAGCCCGTGCCACATTTGCCCTTGATAAAGGCTCCAGATTGGCCTGGACACTGCTGCTTCCACTCTTCCCATCTGCCTCCACCCTGCCATCCAACTTAATGTTTCTATCAAATTTGTGCAAACTTCTGGCCCACCGTGACCTTTACTCCTTAATCCATAAATTGTTCACCCAACAGTCCCTTTTGCTCACTAACCTCCAGAACTAAAATTACCCTGTCTACTTTGTGTGGTGTTCACTGCTGTGCTCGAAGTACAGCCAACGCTGCTTCTTGGCAACTATTTTCTTAACATTCCCAACCAATTATCTGGCACAGTCTATGCTTACTAGACTGCATCTCTCATGTGCCCCCTCCTCCTGCCTCACTCGTTGCATGCTTTGACCTCTCAGAGTAACCTACCTTCAGTGCCCACTCAGCTCCCAAGTGTACAGCTGCTCTTCCTGGTTCCAGTAACTCCAAACTTTCACACTAGGTGATATAGCAGTAGGGTACCAGCTAAAATAGCTGATTAAAATAGAATTGTGATTGTTAGTTGTTTTAAAAGCCGTGTGGATCATCCATTATACCTACTGTGTTAAGTCTTACTAGAGCTTTACACAATTCCCCATTCCCTTACCCCTCCCTCTGGTTTTCCATCTTAGTGAAAGGTTAGGGAATTTAAAATTAGGAACTTCTCTCTGAACTTGTGACTCATACTGAGTTTGGCAGTAAGAAACTGTGACTTCCCTAGAACCAGTATTTGATTTGCAAGCATCTCTTCAGTCTACGTACCTCGACTCCATCGCTGGTTTCCCTTTGCTTCGATTACATAATGCGAGGAGGTCTATATAATAAATTCAGGATTCCTGTTTATGCACTTTTCAGCAAAGAGCTAGGGATCAAATAGGGTTTGAATCCTTCTATTCCTAGATAAAAATCTGTGACAGGGGTTCAAGGTACCCCTTTAAAAGTCATGTTAAGATATATACTATTCTCTGGGTAAGCAGCAGATCTTAATGAGGAAAGTAGAAAAAGTGAAATGGTTACTGTGATTCTGATTTATAATGGTCCTCTAGAATAAATTAATTTTTGGAAACATCTTAAAATAGTCCAGTAGTCAAAGTAAATATAGTAATACCAATATTCTCTACCATCCAAATACTGTTATTTTACACAGCTTATTTTTGTACATTGTTCAGTTTTAAAAGGTTCTTAAGAGGGAAGCTGTTGGGACAAAACATCTTTATTGTGAACATACTTTTCAACGTGTTACATTTGAAGTTTGTAATGTGAACACTAAAGATAAACGAGTTGCAAATATGAGTGCTTATCAACCACTGCATTCTCCTTATTCTTCCATTTTCTAGAATAAGGATGACATTTTGAATGCTTTCATCTCAAGGCAATCACTGTTTATATTAATCAACAGGTACCAGTGCTAGTTAAGAGTTCTGTTCACTCTGAAAGGTTATTTTTCAATTAAGTTTGTTCTCAAATAAACGGAAATGGTTATAAAACCTTAAGTTGCCTGTTCTCCAGAAACCATCAGGTAGCTGAGCCATATTTACTTGAACAAACCCTGATAGCTCCATTGGAATCAGAAGACTCAAATCCAGCTACAGGCATTAGTGTGTATTAGGGAAGAAATTAATTTCCTCAAAGCTTTTAAAGTTTTTGAATAATGTCAGACCTAAAGGAAATTATACCCTCTGGGCTTAGCAGACAGCTCCCAACACAGCTCTCCCATTCCTTGTGTTTACTTCCTAGCTGACTTCATCGACTGTGATATGAATGGATCACTTCATTTTCCAAAGAACCTCAAATCTGCTTTCCAAATTTTCATAAGCTAGACCTTCTGTAAATATAGTATAAATGCAGGAAAATATCTTGGGAATGCAAGGACAGAAAGGCATCCTAGACTCTTTGCATCAGAATATTTATTGAAGCCTTAATGCTTCTTTAAACAGCATGCAGGATATTAGATGTGTTGTTTGAAAACAGTGCAAATAGAAGGAATTTAGCCCATCAGATAAAAGATCTGGCCTTGAAAGGCCTCTGATCTATCTGCATTTACTCATAAGCCAATGCTACCGGGGCACGGCTGGCTATCTGAGAAACCACCCAATACTTCACTCTAGGTGTGCAGAGGCAAGGCTGGAACTTTTCCTGTCATCTGTTACTAATTATTTCTGTCCCCATCTTTTTAAAAGAGTTCAACTTCAGGTGAAAGGAAAGCCTAACGTAAATGGTAAATGTACAAGCAGCAATTAATGTGGAATACCTATTGAAATCACTGGAACACATTTAGTTGGGCCCTTTAACTCTTCCACACAGCACATTCGCATGGAAAGACTAAGGAAAAGGAGATGACATTTAAATCAGCACAGTTTATTACTTTCTTCAAAAAATAAAATAAAATTAGTTAAGTTGGAACCTCTTCTTGTACCTGACCATGATTCTCCCACGTTCCTTAGCTACAAACAAGATAAAAAAAAAACTATCTCAAAAACCCTGCTGCCATTCAAGTAAAACCCCAATACCACATATTTCCTATGTATGCTCACTTAAAAGCATCGGTCTAGCCATTTCTGCTCAGATGCTTCCCAAACTGACATTACTTCAAGTAGAATATTTTACTGGACGTTTAACTTCCGGTAAGGTCACAGAACAGGAACTGATTAAAGAGCAGAGAACAATCACCAAACGCGGTTCCAGTTTTATCAGGTAGACACTGTTAGTCCTCCAGCCTGTAATCCCGACCTAGTTGTATGGCACTGGCAATATGGTAGACCACACTGTCACTACCTCAGTTTTTGCTGTATTTCTGACCTGGCGACTCAGCTTCAAAAATCCTGTATTCCTTGTCAAGATCCAAGTATATGCTGAACCTTGACATAAAGATACCAAAGTATCAATAGTCTTAGGCAAATTAATAACTATGAATTACACTAAGTTCCTTGTCATCACTTTCAACAGGCATCCTCAATAATTCACCTAACCAAAGCAGTGACCACTGATGCCCAGACCTGTATGAGTTACTCTTCAAAACTTGTCCCCCTTATCAATTCTGAGCTTACAACCAGTATTTTATTCCATACACATAGGTGTTGGAGTTATTCTGTTAACATGAATACTCTCAGGATATACTGAACAACTTCTAATCCACTAAGCCTCAAAAAACTAAATGAGCTTCTTAGGGTACCTAACTATTCAATCGTTATTTGCTCAATAAACCTATATTCTTAATGCAGTACATAGCCTTTCTTTGTTTCTCCCCACCCCTCAAACTCCTTTCCCAAGGTCTAGCATTCTGAGTGGCTTGAGATTGACAGTGTGGTACCAAATAAACCAGCATGCATACCTACCAGAATTTAATATTTTGAACTGTCCAAGTTCACACATACTGAGCTTTCAATTGTTAAGATACTTGGGAAATCCAGGATTTTTATTCTACCAAGGGACAATGCACTAATTCCACCATATTGGTCACTTCCAAATTCGCAAGTGCTTATTTTAAAAACCTAGGTTAGTATCAGTGTTAAGATGAGGGTCCGTCCATTTTGAGTTAGCTGGATACATTACTTCTAATGCTTAGTTGTCTTACTCAAGCACTAAACTGGCTCTAATGACCATCTTCATGTTCAATGAAAAATTGGCACTGACATCCATGGCCAAAAGGGACCCTTAAAAATTATCCATAGAAAAGGCTGCTCAGGTAGCATACTACAGTTCAACTCAATGTTTTAGATACATCTAATGAGACACATGGTTTGTTACTAGCAAATTCTAACTAGTTTAGCTATACAGTTAACAGCTTCTTAAAGAATTAACTGTCTCTTCTGTCATGCTTACGTTACAACCTACTGCCAGTCCCTACAAGGATTCTTATGACTTCAATTCTATTTTTCATTCATTCTAAGACTTCAATCTCAGAACTCCAGAATTATGCTAAGATATTTAGAATGAAACCATTTTAAGAATTTTAGTTGGGGAAAAAAAGTCTTTGCATGTATTATTGTGTTCATTTTCCCAACAGAACATCTCAGGGAGTGTTCTGTAGGGTGCTGAAATACAATCGTTCTGTAACAAGTTCCATCCACTTAGACAAGACATCCAGGAGTTATGTGTCAAGTAATTAGAGACTAAGATGATCAGTTTATTATCAACACCTGAAACAGAGATTGGGGCTCTAAATGTTCGTGTTGTTTCTTTCCATTGGTTATTTTTATTTTAGCTTTTAAAAAGAATCAAATATGCTTGTAGATGCACAATCAGGTCTTTTACATCCAAGATGTCTTGCCACTACCAAAAAGGTGTATTAAAAGTATCTGTGTGTGCAACTGAACCCATTATAGATGATCCAGGATGAAAATGCAGAGCATCATGTGTCAATAAATCGAAGACTCCCACATGAAAAACACGTGAAATAGTTCCTGGAAAATCCACATTTCAGTATTTTCAAAGAAAATTGCTTCTAAACTTTGTATTTTATTGCACAAGTTATCCCCAAGTCAAATAAGCACTGAGTTTTTGTCAATTCAAGATAGCTCTTTGTCATTTCAATGTCAAATCCATTTCACTCAATTTTCATTTTAGTATCTCATACATAGGAAGGCCAGAAGCTGGTCACCGCCTTCTTACAGGTCAGAACCAGACCCTCTCAAAAGCTAGTTGAGTATTATGTCATCTACCAGCAACAAAAAACTTCAAATAGTGGAGTTACCTGTCAGTTGCACACCTCTGACAATAATCAGGATTTGTTCACATCTGTTATCTTTTTTTCAGTTTTCTGCTGCTTGCCATTGGCCATGGGGTGGGTGGGGGGGTGGGAGTGAACCATGAAGCAAACTTCCTAAGATACTGTTCTGCCAGAATCTGGCAATTTCTTAAACTTACCATTTTTTTCTCCCTTTTCCTTGTTATTTGGTGCTTTTCCTTTTCTGAATTCCTTAAACACTATCTAAGACTTTCATTAGTGTAAATAGTACTATTAGTTCCAATCTTTAGATTGCATCTTAAAATACTGGTATCTGACATTTCCTATGTTCCATCTCTCCTTCCCAAATTCTGATAGTCCACCCAGTGTACTTGACTACTGTGCTGTTGCAAGCATGAATGAACTCCTCCATTAAGCAATGTTTACACAAAGTATATCCACAAACTTCCAACAGGCACAACTGAAAGCCTACTTAGCTAAGGATCAAAGTTTGAATGTTCCCTGGGTTTAAGTCTATGCCATCACATTAACGCTGGAAGTAGCTTATGCTAGTGGTTGCTAAATGGAGGCTAATCACCAAAAAAAAAAAAAACCTGAAACATTATCTTACACTGTTCAATATCCCTAGTTATTAGTCTTCGCTCCAATATATTTTCACCTGAACCTATACCATGACCTAAAACTCATCTCAAACTTGTAGCCAAATTCCTAGGAGTTATGAATGCCAAGCTTTAACTCTGGTTTCAAAATGTCTGTAACAGAAATCTAAGCAAAGAGCAATATACCAAACCTGAACTTACCAGAAGCAGCCTAAAGACACCAACCAAACACTAAACTGAAGTCAGATTTTAGTTCTACACTTTGACTCCTGATTCCTCACTTTATTATCAGTGAGGGTCCTTTAGAAGATTAAGTGTTCTGTGCAAACCCAATAAAATTACAGTTAGGGGATCTAATGTTGTCACATAGCTACAGTTAAGTTAGCAGTGTTGTGTAGTAGTGCAATCAGTAACTGGCTTGCATGGCGGCTTCTAAAAGCACCTGTTCCCAGAGTTTCATGTATCATATTATAAGCATATAAAATAACCAGTTGAGGACAGCCATTAGCATATTGTAAAGATGATAAACTGAGTGTTAACTTCTCCCAGCCAGTACCTTTTCCCCTCAATAAATGTTAAAAGACATCTGGGGGGAGGGGAAGGGAAGAATTCAACTTTACTTGATAATTGTAAATTGGTAAGCTTTATACATTTAAGTTTTTTAAAAAACCTAAATGCTCTAAGTACAGACTAAAAGCTGTCCAGAAAGCACACACTTAAATTTCTCCACTTGGGAGTTGTATAAAGGGATTTTGAACCTTGATGGCGAGAATCCCAAAACAAGAGTAAAATGAATTCTTTTATTGCAAACAAACGTCTAAATTAATTTCTCCACCCACTTTCTTTAGAAAGAAAAAGAAATCAGCAGGCTAAGGAGATACCCATTCAAGAACTAACATGATTAAAAATTAAGATATAAATGGGTGACTCACAATTTCATTAGCTTACAAAGATGGTGGAGTTAACTACTACAAGCACACTAGTTATACAGTATTTTGTGGGAGAAGGGCATACAGACATAGCTAACTTCATATAGATCCCATTAGACAACTGGATTTACAACAAGTTTTTTTTAATAAGAAATGGGCAAAGCCAGCTTTCTTTTCAGAATCAAAATGCAGAACAAATGGAAAAATTATGGTATTTAACCTTCACAAGTTTGAGCCTCCACAAATAATGCAACCAAGTTTTACATTTTTAACAGCCCTTCTACATACACTCCATCTTCTCTATCTTGGTTCCAAGTTTTATCTTCATTCCCAATTATGCCAATTGCGTTGTTATTTAGTAAGAATAGGACTTCCCGGTTCTTGTCAGAAATTGTTTAGCTCACCCCCTCCGCTACCCAGCACACTAGAGAGAGGATGGAGTGTAATATGAGCAGTACAGAGTCTTATGCAATTCATGAGGACCTTAGTCCTTTCATGAATCTGGTTGCTAACATTTCTATCATATTGTGACAATGACTCCCGACTGTTATTCTCCGTGAGAGATGGGGGGAGTAAATTCTTAATAAAAGACACCAGGTACAAAGCAACATTTTACTTTTGTTGTGATAAAAAAAAAAAGTCACATTTTACAGATAAAATGTAGAACCCTGAAATACTGACACATTCTCATCGTGCACAATGCTGAGGTTCTCTTACGATTCACTTTAAAACTGCAATTAAAAATGTACAAAAAAGAAAAGAAAAAAAATCAACCCACAAAGCTTCTAAAAAAGGAACCCGCAGGCACTTCCTCTTGTGGAATGTTTAAAAAGTTAGCCTACTAAAGAAAACAGTCGACTTCTTGTGAAGGTTTTGGAGAAATATGTATCAGTTCGTTTTATTTGGGTATTCAATAATATCCTTGGTGATAATGCTGACTCCATGGCTTCTGACCCCAGAATTGCTGTAAGAGAAAATTTTTTTTTTAAAGAAAAAAACATCAATAAGCCACTCAAACTGCTTTTAGGAAATGACAATGAATCTAATTGCTGGAAACAAATTTATCTTTCATACCTCTGATTTCTATGAAACCGTACTTAGTTTTATTATCCCATTATCAATACACATTACAAAAAGAAACACGATTTGGTTAGTTTATACAATTAAAACTGGTAGTAAAAATACCCAAATGTATTAAGTATTATTTTATTAATATAAAGTTACAGCAAACTCCAACGTACTTTGCCTCCAAAAGATTATAGCTACAGCTACAGCACAATTACCATCACTTAGGAATCTACATCACTTAGGAAGTACTTCAATCCCTGAACAAGATCTTTTTCAAAATTGATTCTAATAAACCTGCAACACAGTAGTGAACATAAAGCACACAGATTACTTACACCCTGCTGCCACTGGTTGTAGCCCTGAGATTGATTTTTGTAGCCACGATTGTTTCCTCGTCCTCTGAAGTTCTATAAAAACAAACAAAAAAAAAGAAAAAATCTTCACCACAGAGCCCAGCACTTTTATCAGGTTTCTGGCCACAGGTCTGAGAGACATTAAGAAATGGACAGGATTCTATAGCCATCCACCTAGGGAATGCAGAAACTGAGCACTTTCTACTCATTTCTCAAGTGTTTTAATTTTTTGTTCATTATTAGTATTATTTAGTTCATTATTAGTTAGTAGAAATACTACTAACATGCTATACTGCTAGTTAGTACACTTAAAATTAAGTGGACACTATTTTAAAACAACTTCTCAGACTTAATTACAGACATCAGAGCCTACATAGAGATCTTGAAACATTACCTGGTTATAGTTCCCTCTGTTGGGCATTCCACCTCTGTTGTAATTCCCTCTGTTTGAATAACCGCCCCGGCTGGGGAACACAGGGCCACGAGGGTAGGGATAGCCAATGCCACCACTTCCGCCACCGCCACCGCCTCTCTGTGGCATATTACCCCTCCTGTTGTATCCACCACGATTCCCAGGAGCTGAAAACACAAAGAGACTTTTAGTTTCCATGTGTTGTACCTACTTGCACAGATTTACGTTCCTTCTGGACCACTCAGTTTGAGAAAAATCAATGTCTGAAGCTACTCAGGTACCACAGCTGTCTTTTATACCAAATCAGATAAATTTTAAAACTAGTTAATGCAGCAACACAGGATGGATGATGAACAAATTTCCTATGTTAAATGTAGATAAATAATCCAGACTAAAAGATTGTTTCAAACTCAACCGAAGTACTACTCAAGCTTCACTTACCCCCACCTCTGAAATTCCCACCGCGCATATTAAATCCTCCACGTCCTCTGTGGCCACCACCTCTGTTAAACTGGTTCTTGCCACTCTTATTCTTATTGCTCTTCTTTGAGCCAGTGTTCTGTTTCTTTTCAGGTGGAAGTGCCTTTTTGCTTTCCTCCTTATATTGCTCCAGAAGTTTTTGGGCTTCTTCTTTTTGAAGCTCAACGTAAGTTATTTCATCAAAGCACTCAGCTACCTCTGGCAGAGTAAAGTTTCCTGCAGGGATTAAAGCCAAATTATTAACTTACAAAGCTTTGCAAATATCCAATCCTTCCAACTCTTGAATGGGTTTTAATTCTTTCAAAGATAACATGGATACCTTAATAATTTTCCTCAAAATAGAATAAGCCAAACATTCTTACTTATCAAGATTTTAGTATCATTCCTGAAACAGTTCTGCTATATAAAAATCATAGATTAACACAGCACAAATGAAACTAAATTCTTGCCTTTCATTTTAAGGACTGCATGTTCCGGGAGGTCTTTCCCCTCAACTTCGGCCTTCTTCTGTGTTCTTTGCTTATAATCTTCATCTTTTGGGCAAACTACAACAGCTTTTCGTTGGAAGCCTGCAAACAGGCACATTTTTCTCCTCTGGGCAGCAGCAGACACATTTGTCTTTGAGAGGGAAAAAATATGAAGTAACTTAAGTTATGATTTATAACAAATTCCAACATGGGCTAACATTTTTCAGTTTCAAAGGTTCAGCTTACCTGGTCCAGAATGAAGTTTCTCTTCTTCCGAGCAGCAATCTCAATAAACTTTCCAAGACACTGTGGGGCTCTCTGTAACAGTGTGTTCAGTTTTCCAGTATCTGCCATTTGCTTCTTAAAACCTGCCACCTAGTTTTAAAAGTTTAAAAAAAAAAAGTTAACATTTACACATGTTGCCCTTTCCCATTATTCCTACCAAAAAATGGCCACTTTTATCAAGCACCCTATTCTGTTCCAGTCTTAGCAGCTAAGAGCTTAAAAAAAAAAAAAAGAACTATGGAAATCGAGAGCCTAGTCTGCTGGAAGTTTACCTTACATCTAAGAGCTTAAATAACCAATCTGGAGGCCCACACTGTGGTAACTGGTGAAGCTGCTGCCTGCAAGGCTGGAATCCCACATGGGTACCAGTCAGCCGCCTACTTCGGGTCCAGCTCCCTGCTGATATCCTAGGAAAGCAGCAAGATGGCCAAAGTGTTTGGGCCCCTACGCCCACTTGGGAGATCGAAGTTCCTGGCTCCCGCCTGGGCCTGGCTCAACCCCAGCCGTGGTGGGAGCCATCTGGATAATGAACTTGTCGATGGAAGAGAGCACTCTGCCTTTCACATAAATAAACCAATTTTTGTTCAAATTTGTATCTCTAAGGTACCAAAATGAAATAAATAGCAACATGCAAACAAGAGCCTACTTAGAGAACCTTGTGGTTTATTTGAAAAGCTGAGATCAGCTCCTAAACATCTTACTTACCATCATTTTATCCATAATGGTATTTGTGCCAAGAATGTTGTATTTCCCAGGATTCTCAGCTGCATGTTTAGTAACCCAGGTAGTTTTCCCAGCTCCTGGCAAGCCAATCATCATCACAACCTGTGGAGCAAAGAAACGTTAATTCCCGGTCTCATCCTTGCAACTCAACTGTAAGTCTCTCTCTGGCTATTATCTAGGAATTCAGCAATCCAGTCTCTAGTAGACCCAGGAAGACAACTTGAGAAAGTTTAACACTCCAATGTTAAAGGAACTATTAAGTACTACATCTGGGAGAAAGCAAATAAAAACACAACACTCATCCAGTATGTCACTTTTTTATCAACCAATAGCAACCTTTCACATGCCACAGCTGCAAATAAAAATCACTTACCTCACAATCCTTCTTCTCTTCAGGACCCTTAGGTCCTCTAACTCGGTCCTCTAAGGGGACATTCTGGATAAAAGTATATTCTTCGGGTATTGGAAAATATGGCTTTTCCTTCTGACCAAAATTAAATTCAACTGCACAGTTGTGGCAGAGAACATGCGGGAACAGTGGCCGTCCAGCAAGAACTTCTTTACTGATTTTGAAGGCGACGCCAAGCTCCTGTCCATTCTTAGCGTAGGAGAGTTCTACCTCATCACCTTCAAAATTCTGTTCAAACAGAAAAACAACTTTAATCTACTTCCTGTAGGCTTTGAGAAAATGCAAAAATTCATAACTGGGGATGACTTTTAATCTTGTGGTAAACATTAAATGTTAAGAACTTTGATAGCTAAACACTGAAGCACAAACAGTGCCCTAGAAAGTGAGCTACACTTTCAAAATTCATCTGCTTTCTCAAAATTTTTATTTTTCCTGTTAACTAATGAAATCTTCAACCTTGCTGATCATAGTGAAGGCTGAATTATGCAGCCCTGACTTACAGCAAAACAGGTGATCACATCATTTTCATCAAACTTCTCTCCATAATCTTCAGTCTCACAGTTGCATGTTTTTATTCCTTTCAGAGAATACCCATAAGAAAATTCTTCTTCACCTAAAAAGTAATTTTCATGAAGTAAATATTTAAAACAATCCAAAGACCCGCCTGGCATACTATTCAAAATACAGGATGTAATAGAAACTAAGCAAAAGTGGTCTTCAGAAGCTCATAGAAAATGTGTATTACCAAAAAGCTGCATGCATTTCAAAAGTCTTTGCACTGAAATAGGTAATTCCAGTATTACATGAAGTTTTCATACGCAGCTTAAACAACCTAAGAATCCCTCATCGGCATTCAGTATTAACTACCTCTACACTAGATGTAAAAATTGATGAAGGCTAACTGGACCTATTACAAAATAAAATTTGTGAACAAACTGCATGTCCTGTGTACGGGGGCCAACCCTGTGGCACAGTAGGTTAATCCCCCGCCTGCAGTGCCAGCACTTCATATGGGCTCCGGTTCTAGTCCCGGCTGCTCCTCTTCCAATTCAGTTCTGCCACAGCCTGGGAAAGCAGAAGAAGATGGCCCAAGTGCTTGGGCCCCTGCACAAGTGGGAAACCTTATTAGAAGTTCCTGGCTCCTAAGCTTCAGATCAGTCCAGCTCCAGCTGTTGCTGCCATTTGGGGAGTGAACTGGTGATGTTAGACCTTTCTGTCTCTCCCTCTGTCCACAACTCTACCTCTCAAATAAAATCTTTAAAAGGCTCCTCCTTAATGCACAGGAAAAGATGTCCCAAGCTCTTGTGCCCCTGTCACCCATGAGGGAGACCCAGAAGCTCCTGGTTTCTGGCACTGGCATGGCCCAGCCCTAGTCATGGCGGCCATTTAGGGAGTGAGCCAGCAGATGAAGATCTCTTCTCCCCCTCTAACTCTACCTTTCCAAAAAATAAATCAGTCTTTAAGAAAAAAAGTATGCTGCTCAAGCCATTAGTCATAACTCAAACAACCATAAAGGAACAAAAGCAAATTTAGACTCTGCCTACTGTTATTATTCTCTAAAACAGAATGAAAGTAACAAGGAAAAGGTTTTGAATGCCTCCCAATAGTTAATGAAATCAGACATTCATGAACTTGCAGTACTCAATGTAAACTTTACCTAGCAACATTCCACTTGTGGTTAGCGACCAGCCAATCCGAACTTCATGTATGTCTATAT
The DNA here is from genome assembly GCA_949820135.1 of Sylvilagus floridanus. Classification (NCBI taxonomy): domain Eukaryota; kingdom Metazoa; phylum Chordata; class Mammalia; order Lagomorpha; family Leporidae; genus Sylvilagus; species Sylvilagus floridanus. The sequence continues at coordinate 41,660,184 of OX463240.1, read as the reverse complement.
CTTTTGTATATAAATGCCTTACAGGTATCTTCTCTGTAACCTGCAAGTTAAATCATTATATCATTAACTGTAAACCAAGGAAGGTAATTTATTTATGTGCCTGGTTTATCTCACTTGGGCTATGGGCACCTAAAATTCTTCTCTGGCTATTTATACAAAGACAGACACCCAACTCTACCCCACTCCCAGTATTTTCCAATTGATGTAAGGGCTTATAACTTAAAATTAAATACTTGGTTGATTTAGATTTTTTAGAACAATATTTTTAAATTACATTCTCAATTGATGTTTTTCTAATAAAACCAACACTTTAACCTAAAGAAATTTTAATTCTTTGGTGACCCTTTTCAAGGGCCTCATATAATGGAGTGCCCTAAATAAAATATGGGCTGGCTCTATAGGGCAAATTCTGATAAACTTGCTTAACTATTACAAAATGAAGGTTCCAGAAACCTCACAAAATTGCATTTACCTTCATCTCAAAACAGACTTTGCCTTTTGACACACCATAAGATGCCCTTCCTCCAGCCCAAAGAAAGGCAAAGCTCTCCATAGTAAGCGAAGAAGCACTGAGGCGATCTCTTGATATTTTAAAATGTAGATCACAATTATCTGCAATTATATTAAATATCATATTATTCTTTTGACATCCAATGGAAATCTATTTTCTATGTAGACAAAACTTGGATGTTAAATTTTTTTCATGTACTTCTTAATGCTGCAGAAAACACTGTTTTTAACACCATGCTGTTTTCCCAATTTTCCGTGTAAGCCCCACTCCCACCATTCTTATCAAATTAATTACTAAAGAGTAAACTGCCTATAAACTAAGGCTTAATGTCTTTAAGAATATAAAACAAGACAATGTGACATGGATACATACCTGCTCTGCTCTTTACCTTGATTTAGAGGCACGCAGTAGAGGATAGCAGGAAATCAAAGTGAAGCATGCCAGAACCAGGTAGAATTTACCAGTGCCACAATAAAACTGAAGGGAGGCCACGGCCAAATATTTGAACATAGGAGTATGAGCTGTTGATCCCGTACTTTGTAACTTTAGCACTAGGGCTCCTAAGTCCTAAATTATTTTCTAAATCTTAGCAATAAAGCAAGGCAGCCTCAACTTGGAATACACAAATCTGGTCTTCTAACACTGTCAATATTACAGCATTTTGGTCTTGTATATTTGTGTATTAGCAACAATTAAGGATTAAGCTCTTAATCAAGTCATCCAAATCCAAAGCATCTTTAATCTAGCTACCTCTGGGTCACCGGCTCATTAACATGAATTCTCATGTGAGGGACAGCTAAAGTCAAGGTAGAAAGCTGGCTCTTTTCCTTTTGACAGGACAGGAAACCTACAGTTTCTTCAATTAGCTTTGCTCCTAAAATTCCTGATCACCAACGGAACTATGATTTCAAGAAGCTGTTGTTTCTCCTGTAATCAGTGCTAAAAACCTCTCCACTTCCTAACTATGGTATTCATTACCTTCTTGATCATTGCTTCAGCATCTTGGTAACTCCTAGCAACTTGAAGCAACTGATTTTGACATCAAAATTTCAAGCCACCTTTTCCATATGCATTTTTTCCCAAAGACTCAACTATCTTAACTACCTGTACAGGGTATTCAGTAAGAAATCAGAGGTATCACCATTTACAACCTGAATAAACAATCTGCACAAGGAAGCATCCGAATCTAACTTCCGCCTTACCAGAGCAACTTGACATTTTAACTTTTCAAGTACGGATTTCTACACTTGGTTCTATGTATCACACTGGAAAGACTTGTGCATCCTGTTCTAATCAAACGCTAAACCAACGTAATTTAAGTAAAATCTGACAGCCACGGCCCATTTAAAGGTTTGCAATAATTCCTCATACTCGATTGCAACCCAACTGGGTAACGTAGTATTTACAGTGCTGCCATTGATACCATTCGCTGCTGAAGAAAGCTAGTGGCCCAGTGATGGCCCACTGCTGCTGCCCCAGGTCTTTGGAAGAAATCAACTTATGTTAAAGCAGCAGCTACTGAACTGGAATTGAGAACAAAAGAGCAGTTATTGAAATAGTATTACAGTCTTTTAGAATAGGGAATATACTTGTGTGCTAATGGGAAAAGTCATCAGTTAAGTATTTAACCAGCCCAAGTAGCTGACTTAATACAATCCCACAAAAAAAAGGAAAATTACTGTAGGACACGTTAACAGTTTCCATTAGCTAACTAGTCCAAAATTGGCATCAATTTCACATTCCCAAGAATGAGAAGCTTTAAATTACAATTAAAATTGCCAAAGCCTATAAAATCATCAATTCAACACAACTGATGGCATATTAATATTAAACTACTGCAATCTAGGTATCAATCATTATCTTTGCTTTTTAGAAAACTGTATATGTCTTCTGCACTTAGGTTAAACGTACTGCAATCTAACATCGTCCAAAAAAAAAAAAACCAAGGCATTTGAGGACTGGGGGAGCGGGTGAAACAGCTTCACTTACAAGTATCAAGACAAACCACTGTGTCATCGAAGTGCTCATCTTCTTCTTCAACGGGGGGCTGAGGAGATTTGGCTCTGAAAGACAGAATGGGCTCCTGATACGTCTCTGCCAACCCGCGGAGAACGGGCAACAACAACGCACAGTCCGTTAGCATCCTCTACCTGCTGTACTTGTTCTCTTCAATGTACTCAAAATATCCACGGCCATGATCTTCTCGAGGTCTTTTTACACCTCGCTTTTTATCTCCGCCTTTCTGCTCTGTTTTGCCGTCTCCTATAACACACGACACTCTCATAAGTGCCCAAGCCACACAACACCCCCACCAAAAAAAAAGAGCCACTTTTATTTCAAGTTGCCTAAAAGCATCGAATTAATGAGTTTTGAGTGAATACTGAACCGCCAGGTCGAATGTGAATTCAAACTATCAGCTTGGAATTGGATTGGAGTTAGTGACGCAGCCTAAAGACGTTACTAATTCGGCCCGTCCACCGGAGGCTTCGAGAAAGCTTAAGCGCAACTGCGCGCCGGAGGCCCGAGCCCACGTGGATCCCGACGAGCGGTCGGGGGGGAGGGGCGCGGGGGCGGCGGCCCCTCCCCCACCCGGACCCGCGCAGCCCGCGGCCGCATTGTACGGAGCTTCCGCCCCGCTCGGCGCGCCGGCTCCTCCCGCCGGAAGTGACGTCACGCCGAGCCCCTGCGCTCCTTGCACAATACCGCGGCGAGGAGCCGCCAAAGCGCGCCCGCCCCGGGACCTCGGGCCGCTCCCCTCCCCCCGCCCTGAGCCATGTGCCCGCACCGCGCGCACACACAGCGCGGCGGCGCCACCGCGGGCCGACGGGGCTCCTCCCCCTCCCGCGGCAGCTGCAGCTCCCCGCCCCCACCCCCGCCCCGGCGCCCGAGCCACATAATGGAGGCGCTGCCACCGCCGTCACACGCGCGCACGCACACACACACCCCGAGCCCCAGGCCTCTCGGCTCATCTGGGATTCCCCGCACCCCTCCCGCCCCCCACCGCCGCCCACCCAGCCGCCAGCGGGGGGCTCCGGCAGGCCGGGGGCACGGTCCCCACCCCACGCGGGCCTCCCGCCGCGCGCAACGTACAACGCAGCACTCACCCGCCGCCGGAGCCCCGGGGCGACCGCCTCCTCCGCCGCCTTCCGCCTTCTTCTTACCTCCCGCCTGCTGCTGGCCCTGCCTCGCCCCGGGCGGCGCCACCGTCACCGCGAACAGCGAGGTGGGGCCGCTGCTCTTGCCCGCGGCCTCCTTGGCCGCCCCGCGCTGCTGCGGAGGCTGTTGCTGCGGCGCCGCCGGCGGTTGAGGCTGCTGCTCCCCGTGCCCGTTCTCGTCGCCCGCGCCCTCCTCCTCGTCGCCGAGCTCGTCCTCCCCTTCCTGGAAGCCCTGATCATCGCCGTTCTCGTCTTCCGAGGCGGCCTCCTCCTCCTCCATCGGGCCCGACTCGGCCGCCCCCGCGGCCCCGTTCTCCTCTCCTAGCTCCATCTGGTCGCCATCCAGGGCGGCGATCCCTTCCTCCTCCTCTTCCTCCTCCTCCTCGTCGTCGTCGCCGCCGGCCGCGGCCTCCTGCTCGAGGCCTGCTCCCGAGCGCCCGGCGGAATCCCCGCCCAGGTCTAGGCTGCCGTTCCCGGGCTCCATGGCGGGGCGGCCCCCGGCCTCCTCGTCGTCCAGCGCAGCCTGGAGTCGCTCCATGAGCTCGGCCTTGAGGCCCTTGTCGGAGAGGCGCCGCTTCTTGAGCTCCTCTTTCAGCTCAGACACCTTCAGCTTTTTTACATTAACAGGCGAGGAACTCATGATGAGGGCCCCGATTCGCGGCAGGGAGCTTGGCTCGGACTGGGCTCCGCTCACTCGGCCACTGGTAGCGGCTGCTGCGGCTGCTCCTCGGTCCGGGCGGCGGCTGCGGCTGGAGGTGGGTTCGTGCTGCAGAGCGGACCCGCCTGGTGTCGAACGGCGCCAATTCCTTTCACCGAGTTCGCGAGGGAGACGCGGAGACTCGCCTGGCGCGAGCGAGCACGCAACGTCCTCTCGCAGGGGCGGCGCCGCGCACGTAATATAGCCGCCCCGCCCCCCGCGCTGACGGGCGCGCCGCGCAGCAGGAAGGCGGGAGCGCGCGCGCGCCCGGCCCCGCCCAGCACCGTCCCTCCCTCCCCGCCCCCACGCCGAGGCCCGGGTCGGGAGCGCGGCACAGGCCGCGCAGTGCGCTTCCTATTGGGTGCCGAGCAAATGGAGGAGAAGGAAACCGCCTTTCGGTTTAACCGGCCCGCTGCAAAGTCCACTGGCCTTTCTGGGTTTCTGCTGAGGGAGCTCGTTCAGCCTGGGCGGCTGCTCGGCTTGAAATGCTAGCAGAGCTCAGCTTGGCGTGTTCAGCTCGAACCCCTCCACCTTTTCTTCCATCTTAGCATTGCCGTCCTGGTGCCCCTCCTGCTATTCCGTTTTAAAACGCCTCGGGATTTTATTTCCGCTCTGGCTTGTCTAACCCACCCTGGCAGTCAGCACGCGGAGAGTTGGTTCGTCCCTTCTCCCCCCCCCCCCCCCCCCCCCGGCCTCGTATCTCCTTTCATTTTTCTAAGCCGGCCTGGCGAAAGGCCTTTCAAATTCGGGAAGCCTTTCTTTTGTCTCTTCGGCAGCCCCCGGTGCGGGGCCTGGGAAACTGGCTTCTCCCCTCCTCCGGTCTGCATCCGCAAAGCGCGCTCCTCGCGGCAGCCGCACGCATGGCGTCAGTAGCCTTGCGGAGGCCTCCGTGGGGCCTGATGTTTGTCATTCAGGCCCGGGCGTGCGGTGAGGAGGGCGAAGCGCAGCTAGGGCCTGCCGCCACCCGTGGATTCGCTCCCTATCCCCGCGGGGACCCAATGGTGCCAAACCAAAGGCTCCTGAGACATGCAGGGCGACAGCCTCGCAGACAGAGCAATGAGAGACCTCGCTCTCAAAAAGAAATCCGGGATTGGGTCGTAGTTGGTGTTTGAGGGTGGCAGTCCGGGGTAGCATCCTAACCCCCCAGCGTCCCCACAGCGATCCCCGTGGGAGTGAGGAGACAGACCTGCTGCACAGAAGACTGCTGTGCTATTGATTTGAAATGTGGAAGTACAGAAATGTACATCTAGTCCCCTAGGCCGAAGTGATGTAACATCCATAAATGTTCGTTTTTAAGAGCTGCTTTTCAACAGTTTTTAAGAAATGTTGTGTCTTACCCTGTAGTCAGGCATAAGGTGAAATATTGACATCCCTGAGATTATTTGAGTTGAGATTAACTGTGTGCAGTACTGGTAATCCTCAAATTAACAGAGGGGACTAGGACGGCCCGGAAGTGGAAGCTTCCAAATAGTGTCAGAAATTCACCTGGCCTTTGGCTATGTTGCTGAAGCTTGCCAACACGCCACAGACGAATTTGAACTCTTCCTTGCTCTCATTCAGAATTGGGAAGAGAGCTGCAGGGGGCTTCGATGTTCTCCAACTGGGTAATTAATGAATCCGAGTTAAGTGCAATTATGTCGATGGTTCTCTAATGTGTATGTGTCCTCAGATTTAATTTATGTTTTTAAATTTTAGTCAGAAGGAAACAATTTCCATTTAACACAGAAAAAACTGAAAACCAAGCTTATATAAGCATAATAGAGTTTTACAGTGTTCTTAGATGATTATTAAACCATTTATATTAATAAATGAATGATTACTGGTACACATGAGAAGTCCCCATGGCTTCATCCCCCAGAGCTTTGCAGAGGGTTGAGAGTTGGATGGGTCAGATCACCCCCAGCCTGCTCGTTTTAGAGTTGTGGCATAGCTAAGTCACCTTCTGCAACAGTGGCATCCCACTGGGGTTCTAATTCAAGTCCCACTCTTCCACTTCTGATCCAGCTCCTTGCTAACTGCCAGGGAAAGCAGAAAGATGGCCCAAGTACTTGCGCCTCTGCACCCACATGGAAGACCCAGATGGGGCTCCTGGCTCTTGAATTTGGCCTGGCCCAACCCTGGTTGTTGCAGCCACTTGAGTTTAGGAAATGAGACCCTCCCTCTCATCCCAGTGCTCCTTTAGACAACATTTGAAAGAAAAACGGTTGCTCTAAATGCCCAGAGAACCATCATCTCACCATCTGTCCTTTCTACAAACAGCGGAAGCCTCTCGGTCCATGTTTTATCACTTGGTTGGGGCAGACAGGGCTCAGTGGTTAAGATGCCACTTGGGATGACTGCGCCCCATATCAGAGGAGCGGGGTTCAGGTCCCAGCGCTGGCACCTGTTCCATTTTCCTGCTCATTTACACCCTGGCCGGTATCAGGTGGGAGCGAAAGTAACTGGATCCCTGCCACCCGCATGGGAGACCTGGGTTGAGATTCTAGCTCCTGGCTTTGGCCTGGCCCAGTCAGGAATGTTGTGAGCATTCGGGGAGTGAACCAGCAATGGGAATCAGTCTGTCTCTCTTTCTGTCAATCTCTCTGCCTCTCAAACAAGTGAAATTTTAGGGGCCGGCACTGTGGCATAAAAGGTTAAGCCTCTGCCGCATCCCCTGGGTCCCTGTGCCCACAGGGGAGACCTGGCTGAAGCTCCTGGCTCCTGGCCTCAGCCTGGCCCAGCCCTGACCATTGTGGCCATTTGGGAAGTAAACTAGTGGGTGGAAAACCTCTCTCTTTCTCTCTCTTCTTCTATCTCTGCCTTTCAAATAAATACATCTAAAAATAATAAATAATAAAAATTTTAAAAGAAAGTAGAAGTGGTGATTAATTGTATTAGTGGGTTTTTTGTTTTGTTTTGGTTTTTTTTGCTTCTTATAGTTTTAATGCTTTTGTGATAGTAACAAAAGGGGCCAGTCATCTCTAAATCCCTGAGGGACCTATAAGAAACTTTAAACCCTCCCTTTTTTTAAGATTCATTTCATTACAGAGAAAGAGATCTTCCCTCTGCTGGTTCACTCCCCAAGTGGCCTCAATGGCCAGGACTGGGCCAGGCTGAAGCCAGGAGCCAGGAGCCTCTTCTGGGTCTCTGGGTGCGGGGGCCCAAGCACTTGGGCCATCCCCGGCTGCTTTCCCAGGCACATGAGGAGGGAGCAGGATGGGATGTGGAGCAGCAGGGACTCGATCAGTGCCCATGTGGGATGCCGGCACCTCGATTCCCTGCTTTGGAAATCCTGGAGATTACAAGAATGTAGAGTATGAGAGGGGAAAAATTAACTCCCAGTAACATCAAATATTTATCAAATTACCCATGGATAATAAACGTGAGAGGTGATAACAAAGTTACCACGTCCGGAATATGCCCCAAAAGAACAAACATAAATTTTGTACTGTGCCACTCAATGCGCTCGGCTGATACTGTTCCAGTACCTTCTCCAGCACAGGTCCTGGCCTCCCAGGGATACCGCTGTGAGCCATGGGACCATGCCTTTACTCTCCCTGGGAGATTTTCCCAGTTAATGAAGTAGAGATGATAGCCATTACTGCAGAAAAATATAAGCTGGAAAGAGCCAGGGCTCACTGGGAGGCGTGAGGCACTCGGCAAAGTTTTCAGTTATCTGTGGGGTGGTCAGGGTAGCCATTCACAGTTGGATAGGATGAGTAGGTTCCAGGGATCTACTAGCCAACACAGTGCCTGCAGTTAAAACTGAGATGTGACGCACCTAGAAATGTGTTAAGAGTATAGATCTTGGGTTGAATGTTCTTGCCCCTAGAACAAGAAGAAAGACCGTGGGAACAGTGGGAGGTAATGGATATGAGCCTTATACTGATTGCCATGCTGGTAACATGGGTGTATATGCACGTTCAAAGTCACCCACTGTACACGTTGATTGTGTGTAGCTTCCGGGCACCTGTACGTCTCAATGCAGCTGTGGGGGGAGTGGCAAAAGGAGCAGTCTGAGCAAACACCCAGCAGGGGTGGACGGAACAGCAGATGCCAGGGCTTGGGGGAATGACACTATGTGAGAGGGTCCTTCAAGAAGTTCATGGACATGGAATTAAAGGATGTCGCACATTTCCACGAACTCTTTGAACACCCTCATACAATTGCCAGCTTCCACGTTGGAGGGTTGGTAAGGACTTTGGCTTGTGCCTCCTGCTGTGTACGGAATGCTGCATCCTAGAAAACTTCATGTTGAAACCTCACCCCTCTGTGGTGGTATTAGCAGGTGGGGCCTTTGGAGACCATTGGGTCATGAGGGTGCAGATTCATGAATGAGATTAGCACCCTTACCATGGGTAGAACAGACCAGAGGTCACTTCCTCCAAGTTCCGGTTGAAAGCTGCACACTTGAGGAGCACATGGTTGGTGCAATGGTAAGTGAGCTCTTGGACTGCACACCCCAACTGCAGCTTCCTACTGATATACATCCTGAGAAGCAGCAGGTAATGGCTGTGTATGTGAGCCCCTGCCACCTACATGGGACACCCACATTGAGTTCCAGGCTCCTAGCTTTGCCCTGGTCCACCATAGGCATCTGGGAGTCCTCTCCCTCTCCCCCTCCCTCTCCCCCCCTCCCCCTCCCTCTCCCCCTCCCCCCTCTCACTCCCCCTTCCCCTTCTCCCTCCTCCCCCTCCCTCTCTTTCTCTATTTCTCCACCTTTCTTTGTAACTCTACCTTTTAAATAAATAAAAATAAATTTTAAACTAATAATAAATAAAAAACACAAATGTTCACAAAAGCAAAAACAAAATAAAACACACTTAAGAAGCCAGTTATACGACATTTGCAAATCTACAGTACTTAGCTGAGATTATTTTGTATCATATTCACTGTTCTCTATACAGAGCTGCCTATCATTTCCAGACTTCCGCCGGGTGATAATGAAGCGAGTCCTTCCACAAAAGCTGTCGGGGGTTAGGAACGAAAGTCCAACCGGAAGGGCCTTCTCTGCTGTGCTCACACTGCGTGCTGCATGTCTGTACAACTTTTCCTTCTTTCTCCAGCTTTCACTCTGCTCCACCACAGCGCACTTACTACTGGGCTGCCTTTTAAGTCTGGTGCATTTTGTCCTGATCTGTTTCTTTGTGTTATTAACCACCAGTGACTGAGTACCTGCTGTGGCCCAGCCACCATGCTAGGCATTTTATATAAAAGTCCTCTAATCCAGTAATCAAGTAAAGCAGAAATGATCAGGTGCATTTAGAGATCCGAAAGCTGAGATTCAGAGAGGTTAAGGACATGGGCCAAAGCTGATGAGTGAAGCCAAGATACCAAATCAGAGCTGTCTGACTTACAGGCCCAAGCTCTTTCTCTTGCACCAAGAAGTTCCAATCATTAGAACCTCAAAGTTACACATGGTGTACTCTGTTTCTGCACGATTCATAGCTGATTGCACAGCAGAAAGAGACAGAAAAGCTAATGATCACATTACGTGAGTACTACGCGCTCTGAGAGAGATGTGTATTCCACGCAGGAAATGGAGCACAGGCACTCGCGCTTAGTCTCCAAAGGATGGACAGGACTGAGCGAGGAGGAAGGGGCTTCCAGGCAGCAGCAATGGCCACTGCAAATGCCACAGGTGCCAGTCACCCCCACGGCAGATTCAGTACAAATGAAGTGCTGCAGGAGCAGCAAATGGCTAGTGACACAGAGGCAGATTTTTTTAAGTATGTTTGTGTATGTATATGCATTTGTTTATTTTTCTTTAAGATTTATCTGTTGATAAGGCAGAGTTACAGAGAAGAGGGTGGAACAGAGAGAGAAAGAGGGAGGGAGTAATCTTCCATCCACTGCTTCACTCCCCAAATGGTAAATGGCATCAATGGCTGGAGCTGGGCCTGGCCGAAGCCAGGAGCCAGGAACTTCTTCTGAGTCTTGAATATGGGTGCAGGGACCCAAGCACTTGGGCCATCTTCCACTGCTTTCTCCAGGGAGCTGGATAGGAAGTGGAGCAGCCAGGATTGGAACTGGTGCCCACATTGAATGCCATAGCTGAAGGTGGCAATTTTACCTGCTATGCCACAGCAACAGCCCTATTTTTTTAAATTGATACACAAAAATTGTACATCTTCCCAAAGAGGCAGATTACAAAGAATTTGATCAAGCTAAGAAGTTGGAGCTTGGAGCTGGTGCTGTGGCAGAGTGGGTTAAGCCACAGCCTGTGGTGTGGTCATCTCATATGGGCACCAGTTTGAGTCCCGGCTGCTCCACTTCTTATCCAGCTCCCTGCTAATGAGCCTGGAAAAACAGCAGAAGATGGCCCAACTCCTTGGGCCCTGCATCCACGTTGGAGACCCAGATGAAGTTCTTGGCTCCTGGCTGTAGTGGCCACCTGTGGGGTGAACCAGTAGATGGAAGATCTCTTTCTCTGTGTCTCTCCCTCTTTCTCTGTAACTCTGACTTTCAAAATAAATAAATCTTTTTTTAAAGATTTTTTATTTATTTATTTGACAGGTAGAGTTACAGACAGTGAGTGAGAGAGAGAGACAGAGAGAAAGGTCTTCCTTCCGCTGGTTCACTCCCTAAACGGCCACTACAGTCGGCGCAGCCCCGATCCGAAGCCAGGGGCCAGGTGCTTCCTCCTGGTCTCTCAAGCAGGTGCAGGGCCCCAAGCACTTGGCCATCCTCCACTGCCTTCCCAGGCCACAGCAGAAAGCTGGACTGGAAGAGGAGCAACCAGGACTAGAACCTGGCGCCCATATGGGATGCCGGCACTGCAGGCGGAGGATTAACCAAGTGAGCCATGGCACCGACCCCCAAAATAAATATCTTAAAAAAAAAAAAAGACTATAGTCACAATGACAGATGCGACAGATGCCAAGTGACACTTGGCCGGGGACACAGGCACCATGGGGAGTGAGTGCCCCTATTGAAAAGGGATGACTGCCTATGGCAACTCAGGAATGGGATCCTGGATTTTTTTCCCATTTTTCTTAAGGAAATGAGAAATTATAATTTTATGTGGCATCTCCTGAGTTGTATTGTTATTTTTTTAAAAAGATTTTATTGGAGCCGGTGCTGTGGCGTAGCGGGTAAGGCCACCACCTGCAGCACTGGTGTCCCGTATGGGCGCCAGTTTGAGTCCCAGCTGCTCTACTTCCAATTCAGCTCCAACCATTGTAACCACTTGGGGAGTGATCCAGTGGATGAAAGATTTCTCTCTGCATCTGCATCTCTGTGAGTCTGCTTTTCAAATAAATAAATAAATCTTTAAAAACAAACAAAAATATTTTATTTATTGGAAAGGCAGAGTCAGAGAGAGAGAGAGAGAGAGAGAGAGAGAGCGCGCTTCTGTCTGATCTCCAAATGGCCAATATGGCCAGAGCTGGGCAAATCCAAAGCCAGGAGCCAGGTGCTTCTTCCAGGTCTCCCACATGAGTGCAGGGATCCAAGGACTTGGGCCAGCAGGGAGCTGGATTGGAAGTGGGGCAGCCGGGACTTGAATTGGTGCCTATACGTGATGCCAGCCCTGCAGGCAGAAGCTTAACCTTTTATGCCACAGCGCCAGCTCTGTTCTTTTTAATTGACACATAAAAATTGTGCATGTTTATGGAGTATCGCATGATGTATACATATATACATTGTGTAATGTTCAAATCAAGGTAAGCATGGGTGTCTCCTCAAACATTTGTCATGTCTTTGCGGGGAAAGCATTCAAAATTACTTCTAGTTTTTGTGGCATAGAGAGCACATGGCCGTTATCTGTCATTCTCAGTCGTCCTGCTGTGCGATACAACACGAGAACTTGCTTCTCCCAGATAACTGCACCTCAGTAGCTGCTGATGGAGCCCCCCCCCCATCTCTCTATCCTCTGTGCTTGCTTCAGCCTCTGGTAACTCTCTCTAGGTCTGTGAGGCCGATTTTGCATAATCCCCATGAGATTGAGATCATGCAGTGTCTGTCTTCTTGGGCCTGGCTTGTTTCACGTAACACGGCGTCCCTTCAGTTCCATGGTCTCAGATACTAGGAGTTCATCTTTTTTATGGCTGAATGGTATTCCACTGTGTATTTGTACCACATTACCTTTTTTAAATAAGAGATTCATTTATTTATTTTCAAGGCAGAGGGAGAGAGAGGGGGAGAGAGAGAGAGAAATTTTCCATCTGCTGGTTCGCTCCCCAGGTGGCCGCAGCATATGGTGACACTATAGGTGGTGCCACAACGTGAGTCCCCCCACATAATCCTTATCCGCTTAGCAATTGACAAACACTCAGGCTGATTCTATTTCTTGGCTATTATGAATAGTGTTGCAATAAACATGGGAGTACAAATGTCTTTTTAATACTCTGATTTCATTGCCTTTGGATATATGCCCAGGAGTGAAATTGCTGGGCAGTATAATAGTTTTAACTTTTTGAGGCACTTCTACACTGTTTTCCATTAGGGCTGTGCTAATTTTCATTTCCACCAACAGTGTATAAAGATTCCCTTTGCTTCACATCCTCGCCAGCACTTGTTATCTTTTTTAATTTCGTTTTTAAAACTTTTATTTATTTGAAGGGCAGCAAGGCGGAGTTCACCCACTGGTTCATTATTCAAATCCCACAGCAGCAGATGGGACTGGGCGCAGTCCAAGACAGGAGGCCAGAAGTCACGCTGAACCTCCCCCACAGTGGCAGGAGCTCAAGGACTGGAGCCGCCACCTGCTGCCCCCGGGGCGCACATGAGCAGGAAGCTGCATTGAAAGCAAAGAAGAGAATCCAGACGAAGTCCTGGCTCCTGGCTGCGGTCTGGTCCAGCCCTGGCTGTTGTGGCCATTTGGAGCTGATGGAAGATCTCTCTCACTCTCAACTCTGCTTTTTAAATAAGTAAATCTTAAAAACAACAACAACAACAAAAAAAGAGCAATGATGCCATGTTCTCTTCTGGCCATCTCTGACTATATTACATGCCCCATGTACATAAAAATCAACTATATCATCGATTGATTACACCTATAAATATGATCAATACCTGATGATCAGTGTTTCTGAGATTGCATAAGGCTAGGCTTTGCTTTTTCTATTGTTTTAAGATTAAATTTAGGGGCCAGCGCCATGTAACAGTGGGTTAATCCTCTGCCTGTGGCACTGGCATCCCATATGGGCGCCAGTTCTAGTCCTGGTTGCTCCACTTCCAATCCAGCTCTCTGCTATGGCCTGGGAAGGCAGTCGAAGATGGCCCAAGTCCTTGGGCCCCTGCATCCATGTGGGAGACTGGGAAGAAGCTCCTGGCTCCTGGCTTCAGATTGGCACAGCTCTGGCTGTTGCGGCCATTTGGGGAGTGAACCAACAGAAGGAAGACCTTTCTCTCTCTGTTTCTTCCTCTCACTGTCTGTAACTCTACCTTTCAAATTAAAAATATATATATATTAAATTTTAAAATATTAACTTTAGGTGTCACCTCCTCCAGGGAGACTTTCCTGATTACCCCCACCAGACTCTCCCTTGCCCCTGAATTATCTGTGCCTTCTCTGAGCCTCCCAAATCTCCAGCACTGTTCTTGTCCTGTAGTTTCACAATTATCTGTGTCCATGTGTGTCTGACCCTCAGGGGGAACCTCGGGATGTCTAGTTTGCTTTGTGTCCCTCCCATTGTCTGGGAAGTAAGTGTTCGGGACACAGCATGGATGGAATAAGTGGGCCTGTGTAGATTCCCATACCAGTCTCATAAGCTTTAGGCAAAACAGCTTCCCACTTTCAACCTCCATCTTGTAACTGCGAAGTCATAATTAACCTCTGTCCCATCCACGCTAGAGGGATCTGGATCACACCTGTGAAAATTCTAAGGTAGAAAATGCTATGTGTGGGCAGCGCTGCAGCACAGTGGGTAAAGCCCCTGCTTGTAACACTGGCATTCCCTATCAACACCAGTTTGAGTCCCAGCTGCTCAGCTTCCAAGCCAGCTCCCTGCTAATGCACCTGCAAAGGCAGAGATGATCACCCACGTGCTTGGGCCCCTGCACACATACGGGAGACACAGATGGAGCTCCTGGCTTCTGCCTTCAGCCTGAAACAGCCCTGCTGTTGTCATCATTGGGGAGTGAAGCAGCCAATGGAAGATCTCTCTCCTTCTGTCTCCCTCTTTCTCTGTTGCTCTGCCTTTCAAACACATAAATAAACCTTTTATTTTTAATTCTATATAAGGGGCTGGTGTTGTGGCATAAGGGGTTAAGCTGCTGCCTGTGATGCCTGCATCTAATACGGGCACTGATTCAAGTGCTGGCTGCTCCACTTTGGATCCAGGTCCCTGCTAACATGCATGGGAAAGATGGCCCAAGTGCTTGGGACCCTGCTAGCCATGTCAGAGGCCTGGAAGAAGCTTCAGTTTCCTGGCTTAGATCCCCCCCCCAATCTCTCCCTCTCTGTAACACTGCTTTTCAAATAAATAAATAAGTCTTTAAAAGTAAAGAAATAAAATGCTATGCAAGTGTATGGTATTCATCTCGTTATTACCTATTCATCAAACATAGACCTGGGGGAAAGCAGATGGGACATCTATCTATCTATCTATCCCGGTATGACATTAATTGCTAATACAGTGTTTATTGAAAGACCTTACAGTTGAAGTTTGATAGCTCTAGGAGTAAGACAGAAGTCGATGCTTGGGACGCTTAAATCCTGCTCCTTTGATTTCCCAAAGCTTCTTGCTAATGTGCATCCTGGGAGGCAGAGATGAAGGCTTTCGAAGCTGGGTCCCTCCCACCCAGAGAGGAGACCTGAGTTAACTTCCGGGCTTGGAGCTTCAGCCTGGTCCAGCCTGCGCTAACGCAGTCATTTTAGAGTGAACCAGTGGGTGGAAGAAAACTCTCTGCCAATCTCTCTCTGCCTCTGCCTTTCACATAAAATGCAAATAAATATTAAATATAGATATAATAGCAATTTGGCTATTTAATAAGCTATACACGTCCCTGGATTGGGAGGCGGGGCCACACTCAGCTCAACCTTCTGCAGAATTCAAGTCATTTCTGAACAAATGGTCTTGAGAAGTTCTTGACTCCTGAACGCTTATCCTGTACACGGAGTTCACAACCACAGTCTTGCTAAAAGGAAGAAAATAACCAGGCACATTATTCATGTTACCTCTGTAGAAGTATTATTATTGAGGATAATTTAAAAATTACAACAGATAAAGCTCAAAAAAGAGAATTGTGCTTTCAATGATGAAGCTAGAGTCACTGGGTACCCCTGGGTGGGGAGGAGGGGACAGGCAGGGTGCCTTCTGGCAACAGGGACCAGTAAGCAGGACTGTCGGATGGTTCTGGGCTACACCGGAGCTTCACTTCAGATGAGCCTAATTGATCCACGTCTTCCCCTCCAGAAACTGAACTCCTGAACCTGGCCTTTATCACATAAATACTCAGGCAGCTCAGCAGGCCTACAACAGGTGAGCAAGTGCAGCAAATTCCCTCTCAAGTTATGGTTGATAATATTCCCTGGGCAAGCTAATTACAGAGTGCTTACTTTGTAAACCGAATCTTAATTTACCCTTGTCCAGAAAGAACTGGAGGAATTGGCCTCGGTGCCCCCAGGGAAGACAGGAATCAACAAGCTTGGAGGAGACCAGTTGCCTGATAGCTTCTACTTCTAACCCCTCCAAAAGACAGGATGATTTCTTACACACACACACACACACACACACCCCGTGGACAGCCTGCAAATCGAGTCTAATTTCTAGGCCCTCCCCCCTCACCCCACCTCGGTCAGACGGTCTGGGTCTGGTTTTAACACTTACTTAAAAAAAAATTTAAAAAGTGAATTTCCAGAGCAAGAACTTCAAACACCAATGCAGAAAGATTTCTGCAACACAAACCCTAGCGACTTTCCCGTTGTGGATGGTGCTCGCCATCAGCATGATAATAAGGGCAGGCAAGTGATGAATCACGTTCGTTAACTAGGTGCCGGTGATTGATCTTTTTAGGGCCGGCTTCAGGCTCTTAGCTGCTTCCCACTGCCTGGAGATAGAGCACGGATCCGCCCCCGCCCTCGCCACCTCTCCACTCAGGCTTCTCTGCAACTTGGCAGGTGCTGGTGACCTGTCTGCTCCCAAGGCCTGCCTGCCTCAGTGTCCTTCCTGCGCACTGTTCACTTGCTAACCTCCAGCACTGCTGCTCCAGGTCTGATCATGTTCATGCGTCCTGCAGGCTGAGCCTTGCTCCCCCTGCCGCAGCCCTCCCTTCTCCTGGAGCTTATCCTACACAGAACTGTCCAGTTCTGCATCCCTGCCTCAAAGTGCCTGCTGCACCGGGGCATCCGCAAAGCTTAGCTCTTTCTCCAGGTGTTGGACCCTCAGGTGGGCAAACTGCCCACCTTGTGCAATCTGCAATCCAGATCTCCCCTGGAGAGACCTGGGGCACAGGTTGAATGAAGTGTTTTTACAACCGTTGAAGGCGGCATTGAGAAATTACAGTGCGATGGGTACAGATGATGAAAAAGTTCTGGAACGTGAATACAGGTACTTAATGCCACCAACCTGTGCACTTCAAGATGGTCGATTCAGGGGCAAGCATTGTGGTCCAACAGGACAAGCCACCGTCTGGGACGCCAGCATTCCATATCAAAGTACATGGTTCAAGTCTCGGCTTACTCAGATTCTGATCCGGTTACCTGCTAATGCGCCTGCGAGGCAGCACTTAGTGGCTCCATATTTGCAACTGTCTTCCTTGAAAGAATGTATTTTATTTTTAATGACACCAGCCCAGGCTCCTGGGAAGTCCTGGAGTTGCAGATGAAATGCAGAAAAAGGCAAGCACTGGCTGGTCAGCCCCTGCCGCGTTTGATCTGGAGCAAGGTTGCCCCAACACCCAATGCAACACTAAGAAGTATTTGCACAGGTCCCATCAAACATTTTTAACAACCTGTGCATTTGAATGGTGCTGCTGCACCTCAGGGGGTGAATGCTAATGGCATGAGATTGCCCCTCCCGGCCTGCACTGAGTCTGAGGTGGCTCTTTGCCATCACATGTGTCCAAGGAAAACCCAGATCCTCAGGGTTCGATCCTGTGCTCGCTGCTTCTCTGGTGCTGTGCCCTTTCCTACATGTCCCTTGGGGGCTTCACCAACCAGACTAGATCGAAGATACAATTGGATTTCAGTACAGTCAGAGGAAATTTCAAGTTACAGACATCATGTGTTAAAAAAGTGTTTGGGGGCTGGCGCTGTGGCACAGCAGGTTAACACCCTGACCTGAAGCGCCAGCATCCCACATGAGTACTGGTTCGAGACCTGGCTGCTCCACTTCCGATCCAGCTCTCTGCTATGGCCTGGGAAGGCAGTAGAAGATGGCCCAGTCCTTGGGTGCCTGCACCCACGTGGAAGACCCAGAAGAAGTTTCTGGCTCCTGGCTTTGGATCAGCACAGTTCCAGCAGTTGTGGCCAGTTGGGGAGTGAACCATCGGATGGAAGATCTCTCTCTCTGCCTCTCCTCTCTGTGTAACTCTGACTTTCAAATAAATAAATAAATAAATAAATAAATCTTAAAAAAAAAAAAATGTGTACGACCCTGCTAGGGCTGCATGACAAAATCCCACTGACTGGGAGGCTTACAACATGGAAATTTATTTCTTATCTCATGGCTCTGGAGGATCACAGTCCAAGATCAGGTGTCTCCAGGCTAGGTTCTGCTGTGGCCCTGCGAGGCCTGGATTTCCCTCTCCATGCAACAATCTCTGGCGTCTCTCTGTGTGTCCAAGTGTCCTCTGCTTATGAGGACAACAGTTGGATTGGATTGAAACCCACTCAATATGATTGTTTTTAACTCCAATTACCTCTTTAAAGTCCTATCTACAGAGACTGGTGTTGTGGCACAGTGGGTGAAACCACAGCCTGCAATGTTGGTATCCATATGGGTGCTGGTTCAAATCCCACCTGCTTCAATTCAATCCAGCTCCCTGCTAACATGTCTGGAAAAGCAGGGGAAGATGGCCCATGTCCTTAGGCCCCTTCATCCACATGGGAGACCTGGATTGAGTTCCAGACTCCTGGCCCATCCCTTGCCATTGAGGTCTTTTGAGGAGTGAACCAGCAGATGGAAGATGTCTCTCCCCCTAACTCTCCTTTTCACATAAATACTTCTTTTAAAAATAAATAAATAGGCCGGCGCCGTGGCTCAACAGGCTAATCCTCCGCCTTGCGGCGCCGGCACACCGGGTTCTAGTCCTGGTCGGGGCACCGATTCTGTCCAGGTTGCCCCTCTTCCAGGCCAGCCCTCTGCTGTGGCCCGGGAGTGCAGTGGAGGATGGCCCAGGTGCTTGGGCCCTGCACCCCATGGGGAGACCAGGAAAAGCACCTGGCTCCTGGCTCCTGCCATCGGAGGAGCGTGGTGCGCTGGCCGCAGCGCGCCGACCGCGGCAGCCATTGGAGGGTGAACCAACGGCAAAAGGAAGACCTTTCTCTCTGTCTCTCTCTCTCACTGTCCACTCTGCCTGTAAAAATAAATAAATAAATAAATAAGGCCTTGGCTACAAATAAAATCTCAATCTTAGGTCCTTGGTGTGAGCATATCAACATAACAATTTTTTTATTTTTATAATTTATTTTGTTTATTTGAAATAGTTACAACTGAGAGATTTTCCACGCACTGGTTGATTCTCCAAATGGCCACAATGGCCAGGGCGGGGCCAGTCTGAAGCCAGGGGCCAGGAGCTTCTTTTGGGTCTCCCACATGGGTGCAGGAACCCAAGCACTTGGGCCACCCAGGCCATTAGCAAGGAGCTAGATCAGAAGTGGAACAGCTAGGATTTGAACCGGTGCCCATATGGCCCAACCCACTATGCCATAGTGTTGGGCCCATCAACATAAGAATTTTGAAGGAACACAGTTCGGCTCATATTCAAAAATGGGGAAATTACCTCCTAGTACTCAGCTTTGCACAGACATGGAGTTTGTCTATTTGAGAGACAGATATAGAAAGTTCTCTTTCACTGGTTCAACCCCCAAATGCCCTCAACAGCCAGGACTAGGCCAAGGTTGAAGCCAGGTGACAGAAACTCAATCCAGGTCTCCCACATGGGTGGCAGGAATCCAACTACTTGAGGCATCACCTGCTGATTGCAAGGGTGCACACTGGCAGGCAGCTGGGGTGAGGAGCGGGAGCTAGGACTTGAGTCCAGAGTGGGGGCATGGTCCCCAGCAGGGTAAACACTTGGCCCCCAGACTCAGTTTCAACAAACCCCTTCCAGGCCACCTCAAAGTTCTTGTTATGATCCTCCTGTCTGGGTACTATATTTCCATTTCCCACCTCCAGCCAGGGCTGCCCTGCAGCCCTAATTTGGTCTCTGGTGAAATCACACCTTTTTCCTGCAGCGCCTCACACCCCCACCGTTTATTCTTTGGTTGTAACTGTTCCACCTTTCACAGCCACCCCATCACCAACTCAGCTCCACTGCCACTTCCAGACTTCTTGCCTTTCCCTTCTCCTCCTCCTCCTCTTACTCTTCCTCCTCCTTCAAGATTTATTTTATTTATTTGAAAGGCAGAGTTATAGGGAGAGACAGAGAAAAAGAGAGCTTCCATCATCCACTGGTTCAATTTCCAAATGACTGCGACAGTCAGACTCAGCTAGGCTGAAGTCAGCAAGCTGGCACTCCATCCGGGTCTCGCACATGGGTGGAAGGGGCCCAAGAACTTGTGCCCTCTGGGGTACAGTAGCAGGAAGCTATATCAGAAATGGGGCACCCAGGATATAAACCGGAGCTCCCATATGGGATGCCAGCATCGCAGACAGAAATTTAACTCAGTGTGCCACAATGCAGGCTAATCAATTAACTAAATAATGCAGTTGGATAAGCCTTATGAACCTTCTCTATTCTAAAAAAATTTTTTCTATTACTTATTTGATAATCTCATATCTGTATTCTGTTATTACAGTTCCTATTACAGAGAGGCATCTGGTGCAGTGGTTAAGATGCATCTTGGCATTCCCACAGTCCACACTAGAGCACCTGGGTTCCAGTCCTAGCTGTGCTCCTAATTCCAGCTTCCTACTTACGTGCACCCTAGGAGGCAGTGGGTAATGGCTCAGGGAACTGGGGCCTTGCCACCCACATGGAAGACCCAGGTTGATTTCATAATTCCTGGTGTTGGCCTGGCCCAGCCCTGGCTGTTGCAGACATTTAGGCAGTGAACCAGCAGATGAAAATGTCTGGCTGTCTATCTCTCTGTCTCTCAAATACATAAAAATTCTAAAAGTAAAATATCTCCCCAAAATTCCTACTAGGTAGCTACTAACTATGTGGATTAATTCATTTGTGTTTTAAACACAATGCTCAATCTATGGGAGATAGATTCATATTTTAAAAACTTGCTGTCATTTAAACTCACCTGTCTGGGATATCAGTTTTGTTTGTTTCTGAATGTTCTCATCTGGTTCCAGCATTGCCTTTGTTTTCTCCAACCCTCTCCTGCCCCATTTGTTTGTTTATGTTAGTAAACAAGTGGGAGGCCCCATTCCAGCATGCAGCAATTCTTGGGTGACCATTCCCATTACACGGTGACTCACAACAAAGCCGAAAGGAAACATGAGCAAGACTTGGCAATGCGGAGCCTCCCTCCAGGGTGACAGGGCCACCCCTCCCCAGTCAGCTCTTCCGTATTTTATCCCAACAGTTCCTCCAAGGAAAACGCATTCTTCCACCTGAGGACCTGACCAGGGACAGCACACTCAGGGAGCAGGTGCAATAGGGCCCGGATGCCTTTTCACAGCACCCCCTGTTCCTCTCAGCCTTCTAGAAGGGCAGCTCTCCCCAAGTCAGGAGAGAAATCAGCCTGTGGACTCATGGGTGAGGGCTGGGGTTGCTCAGGGTGCCTTCAGCAGGCTACATGGAGAGAGGTCACAGGGGACACCATGGGAAATGGCACACAGGCTTGGAATGCATTCCCCTGGTTCCAGCCCCACTCGCCAGAACCCGGGTGGTCCCAGCCCAGAGCCCACCCCACCCCCCCCCCCCGGGTGTCTTCACCCTTCCTGTGGAGCCACGTGCTGCGTCTCCATCCCTCAGTCACAACAGGTGCTGCTACTTCTCTTGCACTCCTAACTCTAACTCTGCTTTTTTCTTCCACCCTACAGGTCTAGACCAGTTTCATTTCTTTCTGTCATTTTAGCAGAGTTCTACAAGGCCACAGAGATAAGCGCTTAGGTTGACTCTAACCTGGTTAATCAGCAAACTCTCTACCTACTCTTTTGTGAGATTATTGTCAGTCCCAAACAAGACAATGAATGTGAAAGTGCTTTGCAAACTGTAAAATGTCAAACAAATGCAATGCATTATCATTTGACTCTTAAGACATCTGCATAGATTTTTCTATTGTGACTTCTTTTGTTGATTTTTAAAATATAATTTAAAGTTTCATTTATTTATTTGAGAGGCAGAGAGACATACAGAGAGCTCCCCAAATACCCACAAACACTTAGACTTGAGCCAGGCAGGAGCTGGGAGCCAAGAACTCCATCCAGGTCTCCCACACAGGTGGCAGGGGCCCCAGCTACTTGAGCTAACACCTGCTGCCCCCCAGGGTCTGCACTAGCAGAAAACTAGAATCGAGACATAAACCCGGGCCCTCCAATATGGGATATCGGGGTCTCAGACTATGACTTCATCACTAGCTGAATTTAGTCAACATGAAAATAAAGAAAATATTCCCAATTATATGTGGTTGACAACAGTTGAAAATAGAATATTAATTGGTAACCTGAATAAAATGCATCCTGCTAAGCAGTAGATTCAGCTCAGAATATCTTCTTCCTGGGATCCAGCCGAAGACCCCAGGTGTGTGGGCTGCTTGTCTCTGGGCCCCCCAGGTTGCTGTGCACAAAGCTCACCCAGCACTGCCCATTCTACAGAAACTGCTGGCTTCTTGCTTCTTGCATGCTGTGGGTACAGTCTGTCTTGTTCACCCAGTACACAGATGTAACCACACTGGTAACAAAATGTGTGATAAAGTGAAACACTGCAGACAGCCATGCCCAACTATTATTTAATCTCTTGGAGAGTACTTCCAAGGGGGTTGACCAGATAGCCCACCTTATGTATTGAAAAAACAAAATGGGGAAGTCCTTTCTCCTCCATAAAGACAAAGGAGAAAACCGTGGACCTGTCTGACAGATTGCTTCATCTTTTCACGCAATGGCAGAAGAGAGAGAGAGAAATGAAACTGCAGTTCTGGCAGCACCAGACAGCCCAGACACAAGTGTGAAGCACAAAAGGGGAGGCAGCGTGGATCCTGGCAGCTCTCATGTTCCATGAAAAACACCTGCTCTGTTGGCAGCCAGAAAAGAAAGACCCAGAATAGCACAGGCTCACCCACTCACAAAACACAGGAACTCCCCTGTGCTGTAGGCAAAGGGGGATGTCAGGAGACAGGCCTAGTGAGGCTCACTTGCAAAATTTACCCAATGGCATTAAAAAGGACTTGGATTTCCCCTACGACAGGAAGAGAAGGAAATTCAACACCCCTGTGGGAGAGGCAGCCCGGAGGGCTCAGGGCTCATGAGGTGGGCTTGCAGGCTTTCAGGAAGCACAGAGGCCCACATGTTCCTGGACCGGGGCAGCTGCACTTGAAGCTCACCCGCACAGCCCTGAAAGGCTGCGGCATAAGTCATTGCCCCTGCTGGGGACGCCGCAGGGCGAGCCTGGCACTGTGGGGCACCGGTGAATGGGACGTAGTTGGGAGACAACAGCATTGTGAGCAAAGAGAGCAGCCACCAGCACGAGCAGGCAGCGAGGCCTAGGCATCGGGCTACCAGGGGCCAGTGCGTGGCATCATCAACCTGGGTGACTCCCCTGCGTCTTCAACACTGGTGTGTCCACACCAGCTCCTGAGATGCTCCCTGAGCAAACCATTCCACGGGCACAGACATTTGGGAACTGTGCATAGAGTAAACCCCTTAGGGGTTCACCATAAACATTAGTCTCCAGGGATCCTGAGCAGTGCTTCACAAAAGGGAGAAAGCAAAACCAAGCAATCCCTGGGTTGCCCAAATGCTTTCCTTCAATATTAGGCCAAAGAACACTGCCAAGAACCAGTGTTCCCTGGACCACAGGATAGCAACTGCTGTCCCTCCCAGGCCTTGACGTGTGACTCTTGCCTTTAGTAATGACACAGCTCTCAGAACTTAAAAAAAAGATCAAATTTATTTGAAAGGCAGAGAGAGAGAGAGAGAGAGAGAGAGACAGAGAGAGAATCCTCTGCTGCTTTCCCAGGTGCATTAACAGGGAGTTGGATAGTAAGGGGAGGAGCCAGGACTTGAACCAGTGCCCAAATGGGATGTCCACGTTGCAGGGGGAGGTTTAACGTGTTGCACCACAATGCTGGCCCCAAAAAGCATATTTTAAAAAAGATGGGAGAGAGAACAAGTATCTAGCTGGCAGATTACTGATTTGCTTGTTTATTGATTTATTTCACTTTTCATTTATTTTAGATGCAGAGAAACAGAAAAGGGGAGGGGAGCACATTACCATTTGCTAGTTCACTCCCCCAAATGCTCATAGCAGCCACAGTTGGGCTGGGACTGAAGCCACAAGGTAGAAAATCAATCCAGGTCTCCCAAGTAGGTGGCAGGAACTCAAACACTTCAGCTATCCTCTGCTGCCTCCCAGGTAACAAGTTACCAGGAAGCTGGAGTCAGAAGCTGGAGCCTGGAATTGAACCCAGGCACTTTGATGTAGCACATGGATGTCATATCAGCTAAGCTAAATGCCAGCCCCTTACTGGCTCTTTCTTACAACAAGGTCTCTCCACCTCAACATCTCTGATTTCTATTTTAGACCAGAGAGTTCTTTGGAGGGGCTGAAGGGAACTGTGCTGGGCATTTCAGACATTCAGTAGCATCCTTGGCCTCTATTCACTCAATGAGAAAGGCTGTCCTTCCCATGCCGTGACAATCAACAACGTCTCAGACATTACCAAATGTCCCCGGGGGCAGAAATCTTCCTGATTGAGAACTGCCAGTCTCAAGGGGATGCCCAAACATCATTAGAAACTCTTAAAACTATTGTACACTCATTCGATTCTGGTAAGCATTTGGTCAGCTAAGACACCTGGTTAGGAGAACCAAGGTTAAATAAAGACAGGAATCAGTGCAGAAATCTACAGAATGGCCAAGAACATGGGCTTTGGGTCTTACACAACAACCTTCTAATCACACAACCCATCTGTTAGATGGGTCAGTGCATTGGTAGATCATAGCCTACAAAGGAAGGGTAGGGGTTGGGCACAGCGGTTAAGTCAGCTGCAGCCAATATCGGATTGCCTGGTCTAAATTCCAGTCCCTAGCCTTCCGATCCAGCTTCCTGTTAATGCAATGGGAGGCAGCAGTGGATGGCGCAAGTGCTTGGGTCCTTGCCACACACATGAAGACCTGGATTGAGTTCCTTGCTCTTGGCATTGGCTTGACCCTTGCCTGGCTATTGTGGGCATTTGGAGAGTGGACCAGAAAGTCTGTATGTGTCTCTGTCTCTCTGCCTTTCAAATAAAGTAAAAATACATAAATACAAATAACACAAACTTGTTTTGAAGTCAAAGGCAAAAGAAGCAGCTTGTTAAAGGAGAATGTTTGAATCTTCATTTAATACATTGCTTACCCCAGTTATCTGCTCTAGATTTGAGAACAGCTCAGACTGGCACTGTGGCATAGTGGGTTAAGCTGCCACCTGCAATGCTGGTATCCCTTATGAGTGCTGGTTTGAGTTCCGGCTTCTCTACCTACAATTCAGCTCCCTGCTAATGCACCTGGGATAGAAGCAGGAGATGATCCAAGTACTTGGACCCTTACAGCCATGTAGGAGACCTGGAAGAAGCTCCTGGCTCCTGGCTTCAACCTGGCGCAGGCCTGGCCGTTGTGACCAAATACGAAGTGAACCAGTGGATGGAAGATTTCTCTGTCTCTCCCTCTCTCTCTGTAACTCTGCCTTTCAAATAAAATAAATAGATATTTTCTTAAAAATCCAGTTTGATTCTATTCAGGTATTCTTTAAATGTTCATAGAGGGAGAAATATTTGCTTTGTAAACATTATAACCTAATACCTTGGTTGGCGCTGTGGCGCACTTGGCTAATCCTCTGCCTATGGCACTGGCACCCCGGGTTCTAGTCCCGGTTGGGGTGTCGGGACTCTAATATCTTTGGAAACAGCACTGGTCATGTGGAGAAAGCGTGACGACACAAGAGGAAGGTTCGGGGTTCGGGGAAATGGCCTTGCAGAGGTCAGCCACGTTTGGCCTCAGTTTCCCAACTATCAAATGAAAATTAAACGGAAGGGCAGATGCAGTAGGTTAAGCATCTGCCCATGGAGCCAGAATCCCATATGGGCGCTGGTTCAAGTCCTGACTGCTCCACTTCCAATCCAGCTCTCTGCTATGGCCTGGGAAGGCAGTGGAACACAGCCCAAGTCTTTGGGCCCCTGCACCTGCCTGGAGACCCAGAGGAAGCTTCTGGCTCCTGGCTTTGGATCGGCACAGCTCCAGCCATTGTGGCCATCTGGGGAGTGAACCAATGGATGGAAGACCTCTCTTTCTCTGCCTCTGTCTCTCTGTAACTCTGCCTTTCAAATAAATAAATAAATCTTAAAAAAATTAAACAGAGGCAATTTTACTCTACAAAGTGAGAAAAGCCGCAGAAGATTAAGGATTCAAGTTCTTTTCTAAGAGGCCTTTGCTAAATGTAATGATTGCATTTGGATTCCATGACGCATTTACTCTTCTAGATCGACTTTTAGCCACTTTGTCATTTTCTAATGAAATTCTTTTAGACATTTTGTTGAAATTGAGTTATATAGGTAGATTAATTGGGGGAGAATTTTATAGTGTTTGGTAGTAAATCTTTCCTGCTAGGAACGGAGCATGTCTCCACCTATTCAAGTCTTCTGCATATTTCAGAAGAGATTTTTATTTTTATTTATTTTATTTTTTTTGACAGGCAGAGTGGACAGTGAGAGAAAGAGAGACAGAGAGAAAGGTCTTCCTTTACCGTTGGTTCACCCTCCAATGGCTGCTGCAGCCAGCGTGCTGCAGCTGGCACA
Source organism: Sylvilagus floridanus (assembly GCA_949820135.1). Taxonomy (NCBI): domain Eukaryota; kingdom Metazoa; phylum Chordata; class Mammalia; order Lagomorpha; family Leporidae; genus Sylvilagus; species Sylvilagus floridanus. The sequence continues at coordinate 41,633,788 of OX463240.1, read as the reverse complement.
CCACGCTGATCCGAAGCCAGGGGCCAGGTGCTTCTCCTGGTCTCCCATGGGGTGCAGGGCCCAAGCACTTGGGCCATCTTCCACTGCACTCCCGGGCCACAGCAGAGAGCTGGCCTGGAAGAGGGGCAACCGAGACAGAATCTGGTGCTCCGACTGGGACTAGAACCCGGTGTGCTGGCGCCACAGGCGGAGGATTAGCCTATCAAGCCTCGGCACCGGCCAGATGAGATTTTTAGTTTTCTACCTGAAGGATCCTTACACTTCTCATTTCATTTATGTCTAGACTTACATACTCCGTTTTTGTTTTTTTTTTTTTTTGAAGTGGGTGTTTTTCCATTATAGTTTGTAATTGGTTTATACAAAAGTTACTTTTTTTTTTTTTAAAGATTTATTTTATTTATTGAAAGATAGAGTTAGAGAAAGAAAGGGAGGGAGAGATACAGAGAGATCTTCCATATGCTGGCTCATGCCCCAAATGGCCATGATGGCTAGGGCTGGGCTGGTCTAAAGCCAGAAGCCAGGAGCTTCATCCAGGTCTTGCAAGTGGGTGGCAGAGGCCCAATACTTGGGCCATCTTCCACTGTTTTCGTAGGTGCATTAGTAGGGAACTAGATTGAAAGTGAAGCAGTCAGGACTCGAACTGGCACCCTTATGGGATGCCAGCGCTGCAGATGGTAGCCTAACCCACTAGGCCACAGCGCTGGCCCCTTTCGGGATTTGCAAACTCCAGCTGCTTTCCTGGTACATCATCAGGAAGCTTGATCAGAAGCGAAATAGCCGGGATTTGAACCACACTCTGATATGGAACGCAAGCTTTGTAGGATTAACCTGCTGCACCACAACGTTGGCCTTAGCAAGTTCCCTCTAGTTTTTCTTTACTAATAATTTTCTGATTTGCTCCTGCTTATTCAAAATACTTTGCAGAAGTCCCCACATAGCTAATTTGGTCAAAAGCCTGCAGACCTATACCAATTTAATGTACATGATTGGATTATCAAATTTGTACTGTTAAAATCTGCGTAATCATTTGGACCTAATAATGTGAAGTCTCTCTTAAATTAATATGGTGAGAATTACATTCAAGAAATGAAGGTTGAACATAAATGCCATGGATCAGGCATTTTATGCAATGCTCTGGAGTGGTGTTTCTGATAGAAGGGGCCACTATTTCCAGAAGCGCCTGTTGGAAGTACAAACTGATGCTCTGGGCCCCAAATCTCCTGAAAGAGAGTTCAGGGGATGGAAGTTGTGAAGCTGTGTCCTTAATGCCTTTATTTATTTATTTATTTATTTATTGACAGGCAGAGTGGATAGTGAGAGAGAGAGAGACAGAGAGAAAGGTCTTCCTTTGCTGTTGGTTCACCCTCCAATGGTCGTCGCAGCTGGCGCGCTGTGGCCAGTGCACTGCGCTGATCCGATGGCAGGAGCCAGATGCTTCTTCCGGTCTCCCATGGGGTGCAGGGCCCAAGCACTTGGGCCATCCTCCACTGCACTCCTGGGCCACAGCAGAGAGCTGGCCTGGAAGAGGGGCAACTGGGACAGAATCCAGTGCCCCGACTGGGACTAGAACCCGGGGTGCTCGCGCCGCAGGTGGAGGATTAGCCTGTTGAGCCACAGTGCCAGCCAATATCTGAATCTTGTATGGATTCTGATATTTACAGAAAGCTGCTCAAAAATAGAATTAAGGAAGTGGATGATGATGATTGGACAACATTAGGAATATATAAACAGTGAATACTCCTGAACTGTATATTCATAAAGGCCGAGGATTAGCCTAGTGAGCCGCGGCGCCGGCTGCTGTGTCCTCAATGAGCTTTCTCACGCACTTCACACTTTTAAAACCCCGCCACAGCGGCAATTTAGTCACGGGTTGGCAAATTGGCATCCCATATGGGAAGGTCCTGGCCCCTGTTTCCTACCCAGCCTCCTGCTAATGCACACCTTGGGAGGCAGCAGGAAATGGCTCACGTACTTTGGTCCCTTCCACTCACATGGGAAACCTGGATGGAGCTCCTGGTTCCTGGCTTTGGCCCAGCCCAGCACTGGCAGATGTGGGCATCTGGGAAGTGAGCCGATTGATTAAGCTTCTCTCTCTCTCTTATCAAATCAAAATAATAAAAATTAAAAGCCTTTTTAAAAAAAGATTCATTTATTTATTTCAAAGGCAGAGTTACAGTGAGGCAGAGAGAAAGAGAGAGAATCTTTTATCCGCTGGTTCACTCCCCAGATGACTGCAACTGCTAGAGCTGCGCTGATCCGAAGCCAGGAGCCAGGAGCTTCTTCCAGGTTTCCCATGCAGGTGCAGGGGCCCAAGGCCTTGGACCATCTACTTCTTTCTCAGGCCATAGCAGAAAGTTGGGTAGGAAGTGGAGCAGACAGAACTTCAACCAGCGCCAACATGGGATGCCAGCGCCGCAGGCAGAGGCTTAACCTACCACACCACAGCGCTGGTTCTGTATGATAATTTCTTATGATCCATTTAGATAAGGAGCTCCTTGTAGACAAACACACATGCAATCAAGTCCGGTATCTCATTTCGTCTACCTTGGGAGGTAGTTCTCCTTAGATTTGTTCTTCCAGACAAGTTTTCTTTTTCCAGGTAGGACTTTCCTCTCCTCCCACACTTTGCAGAGCTGAACTTTTCAAGGCTTGTTTTTCAGTTGTGCTCCTTGATCTCTAACCAGTGGCCGCTGTGTGTAACAACAAATGAATTAAGTTGAATCATGAACCTTTAGTCTATGTAGCAAATATCCTCCCAGTACATCCTGTAGTCCCAGCAGTGTCCTAGCCAAAGAGAGGGGGTGGCCATGACCTTGGGAAGCGGGCAGCTCTCCCGAAGCACTGGAGAAAACAGAAATGTATCCAGCACGTTGACATCATGATAATGAAGATTCTTTACCAATTATAACTTTAATGTTTTAAAAATTATCTGAAGGGCAGCGGGACAGAGAGGGGGAGAGAGAAAGAGATACCTTCATGTATTGGTTTACTTCCCAAGTGCTCGCAACAGTTGGGGCTTGGCCTTGCTGAAACCACGTGACAGGAACTCCATTAGGGTCTCCCACGTGCGCAGCAGGGGCCCAAGTATCTGGGCCATCATCCACTGATTGCAAAGGCGCATCAGTAGGGACTTGGAACTGGGGTCTCATAGGGTGTGCTGGCTTCTTAAGTGGCAGCTTAACCCGCTGCACCACGATGCTGGCCCCCAATAACTTCAATTTTTTAAATTAAAGTTCCTTAGCAACAGTTGCTTGTGAAATACACATTTGAATCTTTTAACAGTCAACGGTGTTAATGGTGTGAAGCACAGCCCTGGTGATAGCCCTTTGCGGTTGTCAAAACAAATTCAAAAACAAGCCAAGGAGTGGGCTGAAGTAATTAATAATATTTTGGTAGAAGCACCACTAAGGAAGCAGTAAAGACAAGGGCATGGACATGACAGCTGCTGTGCATATGACTCATACCCCTCCCATCACCACCAGCATAGATAGATGGATAGATAGATATGCTGTTACTATCGAATAACAGCCCTCTTCCTTACGTGCCGTGTCCTCCCAGCGCCCCCACCTTGGTGGATTCCAGTTAGTGCCTTAGGGCTCGCTGGGAGAGCTCTCAGGCAGTGTCTGTGATCTCTGGTATATTCAGTGTCAGTTTCAGTCATTATTCCGCAAGTCAACAAAACAAAACAGGGGCTCAGCTCTGATGAGCTCATGCTCTCCCTTCTTAAATAAGAAAAAAAAAAAAAAAAATGGAATCCCAGAATGTAGGCTATAAACTACCATTAACAGGAGACTTCATTCACATTTTCTTAAGAACAGGAAAGAGAAACAAGATAAAGACGCCAATTTGCTTGTGGAAGAACTTAGAAGAGCAGAAAAAAAGATGATTTCCAGTCTTTGGGATCAAATCATCTTTTTCCAAAATTGCTGAAAAACGATTATTTGGCCTTTTCCTCCATGCATTTAAAATAAAAAGAAAATGGAAGAACCCAATATACTTTGAAATCTTGTAAGTTAAAAATCATTGTAGTCTGCCTAAATTAAGAATCCGGGACTAACTTTTGTAATTTCATGCCTTTTTGTTTTGTTTTTGTGATCGCTGGAGTTTTTTAAAAGGATTATTAAGGCTTTCAGAAGAGAGAGTACAAAAGGTGCAATGTTATCACCTGCCGGCCAGCCGCTACTCTTTAAGAGCTGAGGTTCTCGAAATACATGTCATTAAATTATCTGTCTAAACGATACCCAAATCCACACGGCCTGGCTCAGCACTCGCAGGATTTGATCTCGCAAACAGGATTATGAAGACGAACAGGCAGAAGGAAACAACCAGGCAGGCGCGCTCTGCGGCACCGCGGCGCAGGCGGGGACAGGCACCGACCCCCTCGCCCACGGCGGCGGCCGCCGCCCAGCGCGCAGCTCGGGTGCGCGCGCACCCACGCCGCCTCCGCGCCCCCCGCCCCCGCTCCTCGCTCCTCGCCCACGCAGAGCGGCTGCTCAAGGATGCTGCTGCCGGCAGGTGCCTGCCTGCCGCGGAAACGTCATGTGCTTGAACACGGTAACACGGATTGGAAAGCCATGTCGTGTGTGCAAACCGGTTCACTTTACAGAGTAGCATGAACAAAAGGTACCCCGCGCACATCCGAAAGCCCAGAGCCACCTGTCCTAGGAACCCTGGGGACCTGCATGCCTTACTGCACCCGCCATCGGAGGTGCCTGGTTTGATAGGTAGCGCATGATTCTGACCTTTTATTTAGTATTTGCTCATCTTGGGGAGAGTACAGACTACCTCTAAGCTGGTAATCACCTAGAGGCTTGACCAAATCAGATCCGGTTTTTAGGCGTGAGTGTTTCTTAGGCAGCAAGCTTTGAGCGCACCTGCTACCTGTGACTGGTCTTTTGATAATACCGGCAACAGGTACTGTCAACCTGATAGGTCCCTTATGAAGTTCCTCATCGGTTTCTCACCTATGGTTTTAGCCACCACGTATTATCATTGCTTAGGTACTTTATTTCCCTAGGGCTGCAAAAATGGCAATGCTTTACTTTTATAATTTCTCCGTTTATTAGCAGAATCTTCTCATCCATTATTTGGTTGCCCTGAAACATAGTGTGTCGAGGGAAGGCAGACATGACGTTTGAGTCTTTCTCTTCATTTTCAGCATACAGAGGTGTTTCCCTAGCATCCTCAAGAGGTGAGCAATGGATCTATTTTTGGAGCATTACTAGGAACCCGTGGATGTCGTCATAACTTGCCGGGGCTCCATTCTCTGCAGTTATGTACTGATTTGGTTGATGCTCAAAATATCCCACTTTCAGCCAGCACTCCTGTGTCCTTCTGACATGACCAAGAGCCTTTGCCCGCTTCCTTGCTACAGCAAAAAGTTCCTGTGGTCAGAGGAACATCTTAAACTGCATGGGGACGAGAGCAGCAAGATTTAGAACGTGAGAAAGTCTTCAGGAAAATATCTGGATTTTTTTTTTTTCTTTTTTGACAGGCAGAGTGGACAGCGAGAGACAGACAGAGAGAGAGTTCTTCCTTTGCTGTTGGTTCACCCTCCAATGGCCGCCGCGGCTGGTGCACCTCACTGATTTGAAGCCAGGAGCCAGGTGCTTATCCTGGTCTCCCATGGGGTGCAGGGCCCAAAGACTTGGGCCATCCTCCACTGCACTCTCAGGCCACAGCAGAGAGCTGGCCTGGAAGAGGGGCAACTGGGACAGAATCCGGCGCCCCGACCCCGGGGTGCTGGCGCCGCAGGTCGAGGATTAGCCTGTTGAGCCGCAGTGCCAGCCAATATCTGAATCTTGTATGGATTCTGATATTTACAGAAAGCTGCTCAAAAATAGAATTAAGGAAGTGGATGATGATGATTGGACAACATTAGGAATATATAAACAGTGAATATTCCTGAACTGTATATTCATAAAGGGTTAAGAGGATAAACTGTTAGCTGTGCAAGAATAAATATGAAAGTAAAAAGTTAAAGGTAATAATGAGAAAAGGAAATTTGAACATTGACTGGTTTGATTATATTAAAATGTTGGACCTCCCAATTGCTGAGATGCCCACTTGTTCGAGAGGACGCCCAAAGATCCAGACTCCAGACGAGTTGATGCAAAAGCACGAGGAGTTTATTGATCGTTTGCGCCAATGGGCCCCCACCTCAGGTGGTTACACACCGGTTATATAGGCAACGAATTAGCATATTGCTAATGTGCATGCGTAAAATGCAGGCGGAGAATGCAGAGGTGTTACAGGATTGGTCAGTTCGGAGGGACAGTTAGCATATGGGAGAATGCTGGTGAAGCATGCTGGCGGAGCGTGCTGGTGGAGAATGCTGGGGTGTTACAGGATTGGCCGGTCGCAGTGACATCATAAGTGCGCGCCTAGGGACTTTCTGAAGGGGAGGGGTAGCTCTGCTCTGGGTGGGGATTGTCTTTTCCTTCCCAGAGAATGTTCTGCCCGCTAGTCTCTGGGGAACATCTAACTTTTTAAGAAATCCCTGGTATTTGCCCAGGCCTAATTTCTTGTCCCTCCCCCCATAAGGGTCCTTCAAAGAAATTAAAAATTCTAGGTGGGGTAACGTGATTATGTGGAAAAAAATTCCTAATATTTTAAAGATTCGTACTGAAAATTATCGAGGAAATTATATCTGAAATTTGATTTACATTTCTCTAGTTGGGGTGGGAGAAGTAAGCAGATGTGGTCTGGTGGAATACAAGGGACCAGGGACCGTGTGTTGAATGGGATTCAAAATGGATGTCCTTCTGTTTTTATATGTTTCAAAACTGCATGATAAAAAGCTTAAAATTTATTTTACTTTATTCTTATTACCGTTTTTAAGATTTATGTGTCTACCTCAGAGGCAGAATCACAGAGAGAAGGAGAGACAGAGGAAGGTCTTCCATCTGCTGGCCCCTTCCCCAAATGCCTGCAATGGCCGGAGCTGGGCTGATCCAAAGCCAGGAGCCAGGAGCTTCTTCTGGTCTCCAACGTGAGTGCAGGGGCCCAAGGACGTGGGCCATCTTCTACTGCTTTCCTAGGCCAGAGCAGAGAGCTGGGTCGGAAGTGAAACAGCTCGAACCAGGAACTCAAACCAGCAGCCAAATGAATGCCAGTGATGCAGATGGAGGCTTAACTACTACACCACAGCACCGGCCCCTAAAATTGATGTTAAAATATAGATGATCTTAGAGTGAAGCTGAAGAGGAACTGATTGTGACAGAACTACACTGATTCCATTAATAAAATCTTGCCTAATTCAGAAATGTGTTAGCTACCTGCCAGCTGCAGTGGGAGTGTGAAATACAAAATCCCAGTGATGGGAATGGTGTGGCACAGTGGGTAAAGCCACCGCTGTGACGATGGCATCCCATATGGGCACTGGTTCCCGTCCTGGCTGCTCCACTTCTGATCCCGCTCTCTACTATGACCTGGGAAGGCAGTAGAAGATGTCCCAAGTTCTTGGGTCCCTGCACTCATAGGGAAGACCTGAAAGAAGCTCCTGGCTTCAGATCACGCCAGCTCTGGCTGTTGTGGCCATTTGGGGAGTGAGCAATCGGATGGGAGACCTCTCTCTGCCTCTCTGTAACTCTGCCTTTCAAACAAATAAATAAATACAAACATAAAACAAAATCCCAGTGACTAAGCAAGGAGCATATTACTACTTACAGAGGCACGTCTGGCTTTTTTTTTTTTCACACATTAAATCCATTTGATTCTTACAATAACCTTGTGCGATTGGTACTATTGTTGCAATGCCCATTTTACAAATACATGAAACAGGTTCAGAAGGACAGAGGTAGGCTTTAAACTTGGCGGCTTAAGTACTCGGCTCCCTGTGACACAGATGAGTTCTGGGATCCTGGCTTTGGCTTGGCCCAAACATGGCTGTTGTGGGCATTTGGGGGTGTGCCCCAGAAGGTGGACAAGCTGTCTTTTTGTCTCTCTACCTTTCAAGTAAAATGAAAATAAATAAATTAAAAAATAATTCTCTTTAAAGAGACATAGGCTTTAGGCCGTTTAGTCTGTGTGTCTCCACACTATTAGTAAGGGCGGCAGAAACGCTCTTTTTTAATTTTTTTTTTTTTTTTTGAGTGACAGGGATAGACGGAGAGAGACAAGACAGAGGTCTGGGCCAGCAGAAGCCTGCAGCCTGGAGCTCCATGCTGGTCTCCCACACGGATGCAAGGGCCCAAGTCCCCAAGCCATAATCCAAGATGCCTTCCAGGCCCGTTAGCAGGAATTCTGGGTGGGAAACAGAGCTGCCGGTTGCGAGCCGCAGCTTACCCTGCTGCGTCACACTGCCAGCTCCGACATAAATGGCTTTTAAAAGGTACCAGCCCTGTTGTAAGCGCTTTATGTCTGCTAATTAACTTTAATGTTCACAACAGTAACACCCTCAGGAGACCCCTTTCACAGATGTGAACACTGAGATCCGGTACTGCGGTAACTAAGGTTACACAGCAGGCAGTGGTGGAGGCGGCACTGGGGCTGGGGGATCGGCTCCGCCCTCCTCCACCAACTCGAGGTCAACTAGGAGCGGAGCTGCTCAGCTCCGCTGCTGGGTAAACGCTGACTGCCCCAAGCAGTCTGTAGGAAGCCTTCCAGGAACTTCCGGAGGCTTAGCCCCAGGGTCTCTGAGGAGCTGCGGAGGAGACTTAGGGGTTCAGTTCGCTTCCTTGTTGAACGCCACCTCGGGAGAGAGCAGGGGCCCAGCAGCCTCAGCCGGCCTCTTTGATCCTTGATGTTCCAGCGGAAAAACTCTAGGAAGTTGCCTGCGGATCCGCCCGCTGCTCCAGCACAGGAGCCGCCGCTGGGCCCGATGAGCCCCCATCCTCGTCTACGCCAGAATACGCTAGAAAGTTCTCCCTCTTCTACGGCTTCTGTCCAGCTCTCGCCTCATCTGTTATCAGTCTGGGTGAGCTCCTTCTCAGCTCTCAGCGTTCCTAAGGGTCACACTAATCAATTCAGTACTTGATTTTAAACAAAACTCAATTGTTATCTGACTTTTTTTTTTTTTTTTTGACAGGCAGAGTGGACAGTGAGAGAGACAGAGAGAGAGGTCTTCCTTTGCCGTTGGTTCACCCTCCAATGGCCACCGCGGTTGGCCAGAGCCAGGTGCCAGGTGCTTTTCCTGGTCTCCCATGGGGTGCAGGGCCCAAGCACCTGGGCCATCCTCCACTGCACTCCTGGGCCACAGCAGAGGGCTGGCCTGGAAGAGGGGCAACCGGGACAGAATCCAGCGCCCCAACCGGGACTAGAACCGGTGTGCCGGCGCTGCAAGGCGGAGGATTAGCCTGTTGAGCCACGGTGCCAGCCTGACTTTTTTTTAAAAAAAGATTTATTTATTTATTTGAGAGGCAGAGCTAGAGAGACAGAAAGCTTTTCCATCTGCTGGTTTACTCCCCAAATGGCTGCAGTGGTGGGAAGTGGGCCCATCTGGAGCCGGGAGCCTGGAGCTTCTGCTGGGTCTCTCAAGTGGGTGCAGGGGCCCAAGGACTTGGGCCATCTTCCACTGCTTTCCCAGGCCACAGCAGAGAGCCGGATGGAAGAGGAACAGCCAGGACACAAAATGGCACCCATATGGGATGCCGGCAGCATAGGCAGAGGTTTGACCTACTATGCCACAGTGCCGGTCCTGTTATTTGACAGTTTCACTGGATATCTCTTGCCTCTGATTAAGTGATAAATATTTACAAGACAGAAGCTAGGTCTCATGCTTCATTGATATTTCTCCAATAGGCCCCAAACCATGGAGTGGGTGTTCACTCTGTATTATCTAAATGAATAAATTATATTTACTAGCCAGTGTAGTTTAGATGGCAATACATAGAATGGTTAAGAACACAGGCTCACCTCTCTTACTAGTTGTGTGCCCCTTTATGGCTTACTTTTCTTGGTTGTAAAATAGGGATAAAGTTTCTCATTCATGCTGTAGCATGCTTAGCCCAAGCCCAGCATGCAAGAAATGTTCAACAGGTGTTAGCAGCTAATACTTTTGGTAATACTAATTTCTTGGGAAAGAAAGGTTTTATTGGCTATTCAGCATCTTTGCTACAAGTGAAGTCAAATTTAATCAGAAGGTTGCTTGGTAAGCATGATTTAGTTGGCTCTGGAGACAGTGGGCTGTAGTGGAGCAAGAATGGAATTGAAGCCAGACAGGAGTTCAGATGTCACCTGTGAACCTAGTTGTGACATTGTATTTTTTTTTTTTTAAAAAAAGCACATTTTATTTCAGAAGAGTTTTAAATTTACAAAACCAAAATTGTGAGGTAGTAATAGAGTGGTATGCACCCTCATTCCATTTCTGCCATTAACATCTCCTATCAGTATCTTTGTCACAATTAATGAACCACACCCAGTTTCTCCTATTTTTTTTTTTTTTAATTATCCAAAACCCTTTTCTCCCTCCCATGCCATCCAACCTCCCGATATTGGTTTTTATGAGCTTCAGTTTGTTTGTTTGCAAGATGGAAATGACAGTAGGTATCCCATTAGGCTGTTGTGTGCTTCAGATATGATTATAAAGTACCTAGCTGAGAACTTGACACAAAAAGGAACGTTGATAAAGCCATGGTCTCAGTATCACCAAGTCTGTGGTGTTCCTATCTACAGAGAACGTGTTGGCTCGGTAGATGAGGCATTTGTAGTTTTCATCGACCCTTCTATGCTAGAAAGTTCTAATCCTCTGAATTCACTATGGTGCCTCTGTCTGATTCTTGGTACTTAACTAAGCCACTTCTGTTTCATGCTTGGATGCACTCACGTCGGGAATTTATGCTAAACAGCTCAGTAGCTTATTTTTCATGGATGCATATAGACCATCCTTGTCCTATTAGCTTACTCCTCAGCTGATTAAACCCTCAGTCTACGGATGTCATCCATTCCATTTGAGTGCTGCTTTGTGCAGTGAAGGGCAGCCTTCACCGACAGGCCACAGTGTTCGGCTCCCGGACCACCCAGGAGAGAACGTCTCAGGCCGAGTGAATGACGAGTTTGTAGGGGTTGAAGAAAGTCAGCTGAATAGTTCTTTTTTTTTTTTTTAAGATTTATTTATTTTTACTTGGAAGTCAGAGTTACAGAGAGAGGAGAGGCAGAGAGAGAGAGACAGAGTCTTTCATCTGATGGTTCACTCCCCAGTTGGCTGCAATGGCCAGAGCTGGGCCGATCTGAAGCCAGGAGCCAGGAGCTTCCTCTGGTCTCCCACGCGGGTGCAGGGGCCCAAGGACTTGGGCCATCTTCCACTGCTTTTCCAGGCCATAGCAGAGAACTGGACAGGAAGTGGAGCAGCCAGGTCTCGAACTGGCGCCCATATGGGATGCCGGCGCTTAAGGCCAGGGCATTAACCCGCTGCACCACAGCGCCAGCCCCAGCTGAATAGTTCATGACCAGAACCAAGAGTACAAAATGGAAAAAAAAAAAATCAGGGATGAGATTAGGTGGGAAAGTGGAGACAGATTGTAGAGAAACTTTATGGTCAGTTTGAAAAATCTGATTGCAGGTGGATATATGAGTGTCTTGCTGACACCATCACCATAGCTTGCTGATCGTAAAGAAAAAGAGAAATCTAATTTGACTCATCAAGCAATTAGAAAAGGCAAAGGATTTTTTATATATAACTTACCGTGATTTTTAAAATGTTTGTTTATTTATCTTCATCTGCTTGAAAGGCAGAGAGACTTGAAAGGCAGAGAGAGAGAGAGAGAGAAGAGAGAGAGAGAGAGAGAGAGAAGAGAGATCTTCCACCTGCTGATTCACTCTCCAAATGCCCACAACAGCTAAGGCTGGGCCAGGCGTAGCCCAGGAGCTAGCAACTCCTCTTGGTCTTCCACATGGGAAGCAGGAACCAAGCATTAGGGTCATTTTCCACTGCCTGCCCAGGCACATGGCGGGAAGCTGGACCAGAAGTGAATAGCTGGAACTTAACCTGGCACTCCAATATCAGATGCCAGCATCTTTTTTTTTTTTTTTTTAGGATTTTATTTATTTATTTGACAGATAGAGTTACAGACAGTGAGAGAGACAGAGACAGAGAGAAAGGTCTTCCTTTTTTTTCCCCGTTGGTTCACTCCCGAAATGGCCGCCACGGCCGAAATTATGCTGATCCGAAGCCAGGAGCCAGGAGCCTGGTCTCCCATGGGGTGGAGGGCCCAAGGACTTGGGCCATCCTCCACTGCCTTCCTAGGCACAGCAGAGAGCTGGACTGGAAGAGGAGCAGCCAGGACTAGAACCTGGCGCCCATATGGGATGCTGGCGCCACAGGCGGAGGACTAACCCAGCGAGCTATGAAGCCAGCACCCCCAATATCAGATACCAGCATCTTAAAGTCAACCCCTTCATGTTTCTTTTTCTTTATTTCTGTCTGTAGAGTTACAGACAGGGAGAGGGAGAGACAGAGAGAGGTCTTCCATCTGCTTGTTCACCCCCCAAGTGCCCGAAGCGGTCAGGGATGGGCCAGGCTGAAGCCAGGAGCCAGGAGCTTCTTCCAGATCTCCCACCCAGGTGAGGGGCCCAAGCACTTGGGCCATGTGCTGCTGCTTTCCCAGACACATTAGCAGGGAGCTGGATGGGACATTGGGTGGACCTTCCATGTAACTTCCCCTTTGACCTTGTAATTCTCCCACCGTGTCAGGGGGACTGGAGAATCTATTCTTTTATATGGACTTTGCCACTCATATTCTGTTGTAAGGAGAAAGGGGAAATGGATATCGGGTAGGCCAGCTCTGTAGGAGTTAGGAACATTTTGTAAGTCAGAAAGTTTCATAGGAATCGGGATGTTTAGTTTCTCTTGTGAAAACTAGAGGACGGAGCTGATTTGGGGGCTGGGAGAAGGAAGGCTCAGTGGGATTAGAAGGCAGAGCTGGCTGAGGGGGAGAAGCCCATGAAAGCTGGGCCGAGGAGGGAGCAGGAGGTCGGTGACCTAGGACAGGAGTGATTTGAGTTTGTGTTCTGCTTTGATAAAATTAGTAACTTGAGAGGATTGAGCTGGTAGAGAATGGATTGACCATAGGAAGGAAGAAAGAACGGGGGGAGCTCTTACAGAGATTCTGGGGCAAGTGCTGAGGCCCCCGACCAGCAACGTCAACAGGAAAATAGTGGGAGCCACAGATGCCATTGGAAATGTTCCAGTAGCCGTGGTCTAGTTTTGGTTTTTTTTATTTTTTATTTATTTATTTTTTTGACAGGCAGAGTGGACAGTGAGAGAGAGAGACAGAGAGAAAGGTCTTCCTTTGCCGTTGGTTCACCCTCCAATGGCCGCCGCGGATGGCGCGCTGCGGCCGGCGCACCGCGCTTGTCCGATGGCAGGAGCCAGGAGCCAGGTGCTTTTCCTGGTCTCCCCATGGGGTGCAGGGCCCAAGCACCTGGGCCATCCTCCACTGCACTCCCGGGCCACAGCAGAGGGCTGGCCTGGAAGAGGGGCAACCTGGACAGAATCCGGTGCCCCGACCGGGACTAGAACCCGGTGTGCCGGCGCCGCAAGGCGGAGGATTAGCCTGTTGAGCCAAGGCGCCGGCCTAGTTTTGGTTTTTTTAAATAAAGGTTTCTTTATTAATTTGAAAGCCAGAGAGAGAGAGCAGAGAGACAGAATATGAGAGATCTTCTATTTGCTGCTTCATTCCCCAGATGGCCACAATGGCCAGGGCTGGGCCAGGCTAAAGCCAGGAGCTTAGAGCTTCTTCCAGGTCTCCCATGTGGGTGGCAGAGGCCCAAATACTTAGACATCTTCTGATGCTTTCCCCAGGCCATTAGTAGGGAGCTGGATCAGAAGTGGAGCAGCTGGGACACAAACCAGCCGCCATATGGGATGCCAGCGTCACGGCAGCAGCTTTACCCACTGTGCCACACAGGACACCAGCCCCTAGTAGCCACGTTTTAAAAAAAGAAAAATAAGCAGATGAAACTGATTTTAATTATATATTTTATTTACCTAGTATATCTAAAATACTTTAATTTTAACATATAATTGATAGAAAAAGTGATCAAGATTTTACATTCTTTGTTTTTATACTAAAACTTTAAAATCCAATATATATTTTATACTTACAGCACACCCCAACTCAGATGTTAAGTTTTCATCAGAAATACTTGATCTGAATTTAGAATGCATACATTTATAGTTGAAAAATATATTCTCATAACCAAGTTGTTCTACACATACTAAAAAATGTTCCAAGAGCTGAATCAAGTACCTGTGAACTAAAATGAAATAAAAAATTAAGTTCCTGGGGACGGGTGTTGTTGCACACTGGGTTAGGCTGCGCCACTGGGAAGTACGAGCGTCCAACATTGGAGTGCCGGGTTCAAGTCCTGGACCTTCAGATCCAGATCTGGCTCTCTGTTAATGTGTTTGGAAAGCAGCAGAAAATGGCCCGGTACTTGGGTCTCTGCCATGCACCTGGGAGACCAGTTTGGAGTTCCTAGCTCCCGGCTTTGGCCTGGCCCAGTCCTGGCAGTTGCTGCCATTAGGGAAGTGAACCAATGTATGGGAGATCTTTGTCTCTCTCTGCCTTTCAAAATAAATAAATGAATTTTAAGAATTTAAAAAAGAAAAGAAGGACCCACCTTGACACTCATAGCACATAAAAAATGTTTATCAGATGAAATGCTTGTGGGGGCCAGTGCTACGCATAGATTAAGCTACCACCTGCAGCACCGGCATCCCATATTGGCACTGGTTCAAGTCCCGGCTTCTTCATTTCCCATCCAGCTCTCTGCTAATGTGGCTGGGAAAGCAGAGGAAGATGGCCCAAGTGCTTAGGCAGCTGCATCCATGTGAGAGACCTGGAAGAAGCTCCTGGCTCCTGCCTTTGGATCAGCTCAGCTCAGCTCTGTCCATTGCAGCCATTTGGGGAGTGAACCAGTGAACCAGAGGGAAGACCTCTCTCCTTCTGTCATTCAAATAAAATAAACAAATGTTTGAAAACAAAAAAAGAAAGAAACCTTTCTGACAAAATCCTTAGTATCATTGTCTTCCAGAAGCATGAATTCATCCCATTTCCCACATTCTCCAGACTTCCCGGGTCCTTGTGCGTGTCCTGTTCCTTTGTCTGAAATCTCTTCCCCCTTCTTTTTGCAAAGGAAAACGTCAACCTATGTTTTGAGTGTCCCTTCCAGTATCATCTCTGTGACTTCACTGCTGTCCCTCAGGCCTGATCAGTTGCTCCCAGCTGTGCCCCCATTTTGTGTTTCCATAGATCTGTTATGTTTTGGAGGCTGAAGACTATGGCTCCATTGTCCCTGTGTTCCTAGTGCTGCCCTACGGGTTCCGAAAAAGGCCACCAAATGAAGCCGACCTGCAGCTTCACCTAGACCTCGCTGCTCTGTCGTCACTTTAGGCAGCTTCTTTTTTTAATTTTTACTTATTTTTTATTTATTTGAAAGACAGAGTTATATAGAGAGGTAGAGAGAGAGACAGAGAGAGGTCTTCCAGCCGATGGTTCACTCCCCAGATGGCTGCAAACGGCCAGAGCTGAGCTTATCCGAAGCCAGGAGCTAGGAGCTTCTTCCAAGTCTCCCACACGGGTGCAGGAGCCCAAGCTCTTGGGTCATCTTCCACTGCTTTCCCAGACCATAGCAGAGAGCTGGATCGGAAGTGGAGTAGCTGAGACTCGAACTGGCGCCCGTATGGGATGCCGGCACTCAGGCCAGGGCTCTAACCCGCTGTGCAAAAGGACCGGCCCCCAGCTTTATTTTAAAAAGATACACACAGCCTTCTCGATTCCATTTTTGCTCTCTTTGGATAGATGAATTCTGCTGGACATGACCCTTCTAAGTAGCAGAGTTCAAGGGTGACTTCTAAATCGAAGCCTCAGTACGTAAAATCTGCCTGGTGCGGATGTATGTAAAATGCTTGCCTTCTCTCAGCTCGGTGTCGGTGCACGCTGCTGTACTCATGCATCGCAGTGCATGTGTGGGCCTTTGGACAGCGGCCTTGTGTGAGCACAGGCACCAGCACGGAGCAGTTCTTCGATGATAATCACCAAGACTTCTGCAGCTCAGGGTGCGGTACAAGAGACGAGGCAGACCCTCACTCCCAGGTGCTGAGGCTCAGGTGCTGTCAGGCATGGCCAAGTCCATGTGGGTTCCTTGCTTTGGAGGCTTTGGTTATCAGCGGTAGTGATGCAGTTTGGCAACATCTATTTCAAATCTAAGAGACATTTCCTTTGACCTCCAAATTCCACTTTTAGGTACTTATGGTAGATAAATATTCACCTAAATAGGTAAATATGTGTGCAAAAGAGTGACCTTCAATACTTACCTAGCAGAGGAGACGCCATGATCAAGAGTGACCTTCAGATTGTTGGTTGTTATTTTGCAAATTTAAATTAGTGCCCACATCCTCCAGGATCAGGTTAGGTAAATATGATACAACCGTTCAATAGAACACGATGTCGATGTTGCAAAATAATTTTTATATGTGATTTATTGCTGAATGACTAAGTTACAGAATGGACCGGCACTGTGGTGCAGTAGGTTAATCCTCCGCCTGTGGCACCGGCATCCCATATGGGCGTCAGTTCTAGTCATGGCTGCTTCTCTTTCAGTCTAGCTCTCTGCTATGGCCTGGAAAAGCAACAGAAGATGGCCCAAGTGCTTGGGCCCCCGCATCCCTGTGGGAGACCTGGAAGAAGCTCCTGCCTCCTGGCTTTGGATTGGCCCAGCTGCCGGCATCCCATTTTGGAGTGCCTGGGTTCAAGGCCCACCTCAGCCTTCTCTAACGTGCACCCTGGCAGGCAGCAGGTGATAGCTCAAGTAGCTGGGTCCCCACTACCCACGTGGGAGGTCCTGACAGATTCCAGGCTCCTGGCCTCAGCCTGGCCCAGCACTGTTGTGGGCATTTGAGGAGTGAACCAACAGATGGAAGATCTGTCTCTGTCTCTTTACCTTTCAAATAAATAAAAAAATTTTAGAAAAGCATTGGAGAAATATTCTTGGACATTTGTTCTAATATAGTTTGTTCTGTAACTTTCTTAAATTTTTTTCCTTTTAAAGATTTTTATTTATTTATTTGAGAGGTAGAGTTACAGATCTTGAGAAGGAGAGACAGAGAGAAAGGTCTTCCATCCGCTGGTTCACTCCCCAAATGGCTGCAACGGCCGGAGCTGGGCCAATCTGAAGTCAGGAGCCAGCAGCTTCCTCTAGGTCTCCCACATGGGTGCAGGGGCCCAAGGACTTGAGCCATCTTCTACTACCTTCCCAGGCCATAGCAGAGAGCCAGACTGGAAGAGAAGCAGCTGGGACTAGAACTGATGCCCATATGGGATGCTGGTACTTCAGGCCAGGGCATTAGCCTGGTGCGCCACAGCGCCAGCCCCTCCCTCTATAATTTTAAAAGGTATTCTTAAATATTTCAGAATACCGGGAAAGCAAAGAAGCATGAAAATGTCCTGGCCAAAAACAAAAACAAAACAAAACACCCAGGCTTCATATAAAACAGTAATTCCAAACAGTGATCGTTGGAAGCAATGGCAGATCCATGGCCTGGCCGTCTTCTTCTCTCCTTTGAAGCAGAAGCCCCATGCAGCAGCTTAGGGTCATGTCCAAACCATGAACTCATTTGCTCTTGGTTCACAATCAAACTCCTCGAAGACAAAGGATTAGGTTGGCCCCTCACCATTCAATCTGGATTACTCCTATTGGGTCAGCTTCATATCCCAGGCTACCTCATGGGTGTGAAGCTCTCTGTATAGTGCACAGTATGATCAGAGAGGCCAAGGTTACAGAATGGTATAGTACAAAGCAGGGTGATATGCACAGAACTCCAGCATCTTGGAATACAAGGCACACACATAGCATTGCCCAGGTCATCCACTGCGCTTTCTCATTGGCTGTGTACACTTAAAGACAAAAAAGAAAGCAGAATCAACATTCATCTAACAGTTGTTATATCGTTAATGATGCCAGCCAGGAATTTTAAAGACATCCTTGACGTTGGAGGGCAAGTTCATCTTTACATTTTTCAGGTGGGTGGGTTTGTGTTTCTCATGCCACCGGTTTATACCATGCCTGCTTGAAATCACAGAGGAAATTTTGCACTACTTGAATTTTTGCTGAAAAATTGATTGCTGAAAGGTGAGCAAAGCAAAGCAAAAACAAAACCATACCCATTGCTTTTGAAAGGATGACAAAGGTCACAGTATTTGTAGGGATGAAAATGCATTTAAAATTTTTATAGAATCTGGGATTCTTTTGATGCTATATTCTTGAAATATCTCAAAGCTTAGTCTAGGCACCTATTTTTAAATCTTAAAAGGCAGGTCATTCCGCGCTACAGAATGAGGGAAGGAAAGCAAAAGAATAGGTGCATCCAAAAGCACTGTGGGGATGATTGTGTCCCTCATTGCACTGGATTTAAAAGTAGGCATATTGAGGCCACTGGGAATACTTCCTCTGAGTGTCCCACATGGGTGCAGGGGCCCAAACACTTGGGCCATCTTCTACCCACTGCTTTCCCAGGCCATAGCAGAGAACCGGACTGGAAGAGAAGCAGCCAGGACTTGAACTGGCACCCACATGGCACACTGGTGCTGCAGGAGGGGGCCTTAGCCCACTTGGCCACAGCGACGGCCCCATGACAGCTAGCACTTACTTCATGTGCACTGCAGTCTTGGCAAGGATTTAAATGCTTTAAATAAATTAATCCACTGAAATGTCAAAACAATCCTGGGAGATAAGACACTGATATTACCCGCCTGAAGACGAGGGACCTGTAGAGGTTAAATTGATTGCCCATGGTTATGCAGCAAATAAACAGTGAACCAAAATCCAGGAGTCTGGCCACAGCTCTTACCACTGACACAAAGCCTCTCAAATGAGTGTTTACCAGAAAGCTGCTCTTTGTGCTTTGCATAATTGTTAGAGATTATTTTATGCAAGGAAGCGGGCTATTCAAGTTAAGGGGATGTATAAGAAAGGCCTCAAGATTTTTAAAAAGTTTAATTATTTATTTCCGTTTTATTTGAAAGGCAGAGAGAGACCAAGAGAGGAAAGAGAGAGAAAGAGAGAGAGGGAGAGGGAAAGGGAGAGGGAGAGGAGAGAGAGAGAGAGAGAGAGAGAGAGAGAGAGAGAGAGAGATTTAGATATCTTCCGTCCACAGATTTACTCCCCAAAAGGCTCACAACAGCTGGGGCTGGGTCAGGAGCCCAGGACTCAATCTGAGTTTTCCACACGGGTAGCAAACATGCAGATACTTGAGGCGTCACCTGCTGTCCCCCAGGGTGTGTGTCAGGAGGAAGCTAGAATCGGGAGTGGGGCTGGGACTTGAACCCAGCACTCTTGATGTGAGATGTGGACACCTCAGGCCAGTTAACTGCTCTGCCAAGTGCCCAGCCCTAGGAGGCTGACTTTTTTCTTTTTCTTTTCTTTTCTTTTCTTTTCTTTTCTTTTCTTTTCTTTTCTTTTCTTTTCTTTTCTGTTCTGTTCTGTTCTGTTCTGTTCTGTTCTGTTCTTTCTTTTTTGTTTTTTAAGTGGAGGCCAGAAATTAGAAGCCTGAACTTGGGAGTGAAGAAACGGGAGTTCGTATCTGAAAGGCGTTTTTGATGGAGATCCAGGCTGATGCAGATGAAGACAAGGTTACCTCCTCTCAGACAGCTTAGGTGAGAGATGGAGGCCAGCCTGCCAGCGCAGGAGTGCAGGGCCAGGGTCTGGCACCCACGTAGCACCAGGTAAACCTGGCTTGCTCACCATGGAAACTATTGTTGTTTTAATCAGATATGCAGAGAAATGCTCTCATCATGACCATCTGTTGCCTTATGCATTCAACAAGCTAGCAAAACGGGTGAGCATTTGGTGACTGGTGGGGGCATTTGGCACACGGGTTTAAGACACTGCTAGGACACCCACCTCCCATATCAGGGTGCTAGGCTGGGGTCCTGACCCCAGCTTTCTGCTAATGTGCACTCTGGGAGGCAGTGTGATGGTTCAAGTACTTGGGTCCTCGTCACCTACCAGGGAGACCCAGATCGTGTTCCAGGCTCCTGGCTTTGGCCTGCCCACCCCTGCCCCAGCCTCAGACACCACTGCAGGGATTTGGGGAGTAAACCAGTGGATGAGAGCATTTTCTCTCTCTTGTAAATAAATACTAAACAACAAATAATAGCAGCAACAAAAGTCCAGCTAGAATGGCCATGGGGGTCTTACGACCATTAGATGACCTGGACGTTATGGAACTGGAGGGGCCTGTGTTAGTGACAAAGACCTTGATTTCCAGAGGAGCCCAGTAAGAAGAGATTGCACTGAGAGCCAGTGGTGATGGGGTGCCCCCTGTGCCTTGAACGCTAGGGAACCTCTGACAGGTGGGGTACTACCTCCGTACTAGGGAGCCCTCTGACAGGTGGGGTATCACCTCTGTACTAGGGAGCCCTCTGACAGGTGGGGTACCACCTCCGTACTAGGGAACCCTCTGATAGGTGGGGTACTACCTACGTACTAGGGAACCCTCTGACAGGTGGGGTACTACCTCCATACTAGGGAACCCTCTGACAGGTGGGTACTACCTCCATACTAGGGAGCCCTGTGACAGGTGGGGTACAACCTCCGTACTAGGGAACCCTGTGACAGGTGGGGTACTACCTACGTACTAGGGAGCCCTGTGACAGTGGGGTACTACCTCCATACTAGGGAGCCCTGTGACAGGTGGGGTACTACCTCCATACTAGGGAGCCCTGTGACAGGTGGGGTACTACCTTCGTACTAGGGAGCCCTGTGACAGGTGGGGTACTACCTCCGTACTAGGGAACCCTCTGACAGCTGGGGTACTACCTCCGTACTAGGGAACCCTCTGACAGGTAGGGTACTACCTCCATACTAGGGAACCCTCTGACAGGTGGGTACTACCTCCATACTAACAGGAGGTGTTTAGGAAACCATCTGAAGTGGCGAGGAAGACAGGAGGCCGAGTCAGCTGGGAGGTCAGAGTGCGAACCCTTGGAAGGGCATCTTTAGTTTTTTGAGGTAATTTTTAAAAATTTTTATTAAATGAATATATATTTCCAAAGCACAGCTTATGGATTACAATGGCTTTTTCCCCCCATAACTTCCCTCCCACCTGCAACCCTCCCCTCTTCCTCTCCCTCTCCCCTTCCATTCACATCAAAATTTGTTTTCAATTTTCTTTATATACAGAAGATCAATTTAATATATATTAAGTAAAGCTTTCAACAGTTTGCACCCACACAGAAACACAAAGTAAAAAATACTGTTTGAGTACTAGTTATAGCATTAAATCACAATGTACAGCACATTTAGGACAGAGATGCTACATGAGGAGTAAGTGCACAGTGACTGCTGTTGTTGACTTAACAAATTGACACTCTTGCTTATGGTATCAGTAATCTCCCTAGGCTCTAGTCATGAGTTGCCAAGGCTATGGAAGCCTTTTGAGTTCACTGACTCTGATCATATTTAGACCAGGTCATAGTCAAAGTGGAAGTTCTCTCCTCCCTTTGGAGAAAGGTACCTCCTTCTTCAATGACCTGTTCTTTCCACTGGGACCTCACTTGCTCACTTGCAGAGATCTTTCATTTAGGTAAATTTTTTTTTTTTTTTTTTGCCAGAGTGTCTTGGCTTTCCATGCCTGAAATACTCTCATGGGCTCTTGAGCCAGATCTGAATGCCTTAAGGGCTGATTCTGAAATGCTGTTTAGGACATCTGCCATTCTATGAGTCTGCTGTGTATCCCGCTTCCCATGATGGATCGTTCTCTTCCTTTTTTATTCTATCAGTTAGTATTTGCAGACACTAGTCTTGTTTATGTGATCCCTTTGACTCTTAGTCCTATCATTATGATCAATTGTGAACAGAAATTGTGAACAGAAATTGATCACTTGGACTAGTGAGATGGCATTGGTACATGCCGCCTTGATGGGATTGAATTGGAATCCCCTGGTATGTTTCTAACTCTACCATTTGGGGCAAGTCCAATTGAGCATGTTTCAAATTGTACATCTCTTCCTTGAGGTACTATTTTTAATTTATATTTTAGTCAAAGGCTTATGGGCTCCACTACGGAAGGGTATTTTGATAGCACATCAAATAACTAAATAAAAAATAAACAGTGCTGTGGAAACAGAGTGTGCACCTTGAGCTGGGTGGAAACTGCGCCTCAGCAGAAGCACTGGATCGCCCAGGCTGGTGGGCACGGGGGCAGCTTCAGGGCGATGCACTCTCCTGACCGATGTCTCCACGTTCAGTCCCCGTACCAGAAGCCCTGCGGCCATGGAGACACGACCACGGCTACCATGTGCGAGTGTCATGTTTGCAGCCCTGTGCTGCTGTGCCTGTAGGCCCGCTCCAGCCCGGCCTGCATTAAACAGAGTGCCCTTGGCCACTGTCTGAGCCCAGCCTCAGTGAGAGGAGACGTGCACACCCTGACGTTGCACGTGCGGATCCCAAGGGAGGTTCTAGGGTTGCCCACAGCAGCTGAACCGGACCGGGGCGGGAGCCGGCAGGGGTGGCGACTCTGGGAAGCGCTAGACAGACTCCCAGGAATGGGTCTGACCTGTCCACTGCCCCGGGAGCTGGGTGGGCAGGTTCTTCTGCCCCCACACTTCAGTTATTCAGCTCGTTCTAAGCACTTCCCAAAAGCACCAGAGCAGTGTCTGGCATTTTGTGGCACAGCAGGTTAAGCCACAGCTTGCAACACCAGCAATCCATAGTGGAGTCCCTGCTGCTCCACTTCTGATCCAGCTCCCTGCTGAGGCGCCTGGGAAAGCAGTGGAAGATGGCCCAAGTGCTTGAGCCCCTGCACCCAAGTGGGAGACCTGGATGGAGATCTTGGCTTAGGCCTGGCCTAGCCCTGGCCATTGTGGCCATTTGGGAAGTGAACTAACAGATAGAAGATACCTCTCTCGTGCACGCGTGTGCTCTAATTCTTAAATACACAGACATACACATACACATAAGCACACACACGAACATGCACATGCACACACACACATGCACACACAGCCAGAACAGAGCCAGGGGGGGCACAGGCTTTTCTGGAAAACTCAGCCTGCCCAGATTAGCAATGAATGCACAATGTGAACCACAGATGTAGCTAAGCAAATTTTAGCAGCTATGCTATAAGAAGTTTAAAAAGAGGTAAAAATATAATTTCAACTTGTAACCACTATAAAACTTATTAAGGAGGTATTTTACCATTTCTTTGGTCTTCCAAGTCTGCTGTATATTTGACACTTGTATTTCAGTTTGGAGTAGCTACATGGACGTGCCCCATAGCCACGTGTGGACATCAGACAGCACAGGCCTGGACACCTGCACTTGGGGCAGCTGAACGGAAGAACCAGAAGCCTTTCCGCTGGTCCCCAGGGCAGCGACTGCAGCTTTCTCTTCCACAGACCTCCTCCTGCGTGGGGACCACGACCCCCACACGGCAGGAGCGTGTCCCAAGGAATGAAAAAAAAAAAATATATATATATATATGTGTGTATATATATATATACACACACACTTGTTTGTAGTTATTTGAAAGGGAGAAGACACAGAGAGACAAAGAGACAGAGATCCTCCATCTACTGGTTCATTCCCCAAATGCCTGCCACAGCCTGGGCTGGGCCAGGCAGAAGCCAGGAGCCTGGAGCTCCCAGTCTGTGTGCTAGGACTCATCCATGTGTCTCTCCTGTGACTCCCCTCCACTCATATTTTCCAAATTCTGAAAACTGTTCTAAAGAATTGAAAAAAATGTTTCTGAGATACCCAGGGCCTCCAGGCACAGGAGACAGCAAGGGGCCCTGTAGCTCCTAAGGCTGATACATTGTTTTAGCCCCGCCCCCCCCAGAAGCAGGTCCAAAGTCCCTTTGTGCCTCTGGACATTACAGTTATGTGTGTTCTTTTTCTTCCTGGCTTGAGGCAGTTAATAAAGGATCTGGCGTCATGTATATCTAAAAGAATCCTGGTACAAATGCCTTTCAAGGATTTAGGGCTGGGCAGTCATCCCTCACACCTACACTCCCGCCCCCACTGCAAATAATTTGCTGTTCCTTTTGTTTTAAGATTCATTTACTTAGCCGGTGTGGCTCAATAGGCTAATCCTCTGCCTTGCGGCGCCAGCACACCGGGTTCTAGTCCTGGTCAGGGCGCCAGATTCTGTCCCAGTTGCCCCTCTTCCAGGCCAGCTCTCTGCTATGGCCTGGGAGTGCAGTAGAGGATGGTCCAAGTCCTTGGGCCCTGCACCCCATGGGAGACCAGGAGAAGCACCTGGATCCTGGCTTGGGATCAGCACAGTGCGCTGGCCGCAGCGCGCTGGCCGCAGCGGCCATTGGAGGATGAACCAATGGCAAAGGAAGACCTTTCTCTCTCTCTCTCTCTCTCTCACTGTCCACTCTGCCTGTCAAAAACAAACAAAAAAAAAGATTTATTTATTTAAAAGAGTAAGAGAGAGAGAGAGAGAAGAGAGACAGAGAGCAAGGTCTCCCATCTGTTCGTTCACTCCCCATATGGCCATAACGGCCATGGCTGGCCCAGCCAAACCCAAGAGCCAGGAGCTTCTTCCAGGTCTCCCATGTGGGTGTAGGGTCCAAGCACTTGGACCGTTTCTGCTGGTTTCCCAGGCACATCAGCAAGGAGCAGGATTGGCAGTGCAGCAACTGGGACATGAGCCAACACCACATGGGAGGCCGGCACTGCAGGCAGAGGCTTAACCTTCTATGCCACAGTGCCGGCCTCTAGCATTTCAGACTTCTAAACATTCTTCATTGACTCCAGATGCACATCAATCCCATAAAATAATTCCCCTGCAGCATAAGCAAGGAGTGAGATGGGCACTTGGTATCCCGGTTAAGATGCTTCTTGGGACACCCAGCTCTGCTTCTGGTTCCAGCTTCCTGCTGCTCTGCACCCTAGGAGGCAGCACATGGTGCCTCAGGAAGGTGGGTTCAGCCTGGTCCCACCCCAGCTGTTGAGGACATTTGGGAAGTGAACCAGCAGGTGGAATAACTCCTTCTCTCTCTGCCTTTCAAATAAAATGAAAATAAATATGTAAAATTTTTTAAAAGGATAAACTCTCAGGAGTGTGAACATTTCTGGACAGAAAAAGTGTATTCCTATTTTAAAAAAACGGGACTTTTTTTGTACACTAACAATGAATAATCAGGAAAGAAAATCAAGACGTTCCATTTATAAAACATTAGAAAGAATAAAATACTTCAGAATAAACCTAACTAAAAAGGTAAAAGACTTGTATACAAAAAAAAGTACAAAAAATTGTTGAAGTAAATTGCAGAGGGTTGGTGCTGTGGTGTAGCTGTTCAAGGTGCCGAGTGCAACACTGGCATCTCGTGTATCAGTTCAAGTTCCAGCTGCTCCACTTCTGATCCAGCTCCCTCCTAATGTACCTGGGAAAGCAGAGGAGGATGGTCCAAGTGCTTGGACTCTTGTGCTCATGTGGGAGACCTGAATGGAGTTCCAGGCTCCTGGCTTTGGCCATCTGGGGAAGAAACCAACAAATGGAAGATATCTCTCTGTTACTCTGACTTTCAAATAAATGAATAGGTCTCTAAATAGAGACCTAATAATAGTAATTTCTAAATAATAATAATAATCTCTAAATAATAGAAAGACATCTTATTTTCATGAATTAGAAGACAATATCATTAAGATGTCAACGGCATTCAAAGCAAAACAGGTTCGGGGCAATCCTTATCA
The DNA here is from genome assembly GCA_949820135.1 of Sylvilagus floridanus. Taxonomy (NCBI): domain Eukaryota; kingdom Metazoa; phylum Chordata; class Mammalia; order Lagomorpha; family Leporidae; genus Sylvilagus; species Sylvilagus floridanus. The sequence continues at coordinate 41,608,144 of OX463240.1, read as the reverse complement.
AAATCCCAATGACAATTTAAAAATTAATTTATTTGAGAGTCAGAAGGAAAGAGAGCTCCCATCTGCTGATTCACTCCCCAAATGCCTGCAGTGACCCCAGGCTGGAGCCAAAACTGGGAGCCTGGAACTCAGTCCAGTTCTCCTACAAAAACCCAGTCACCTGAATCATCGGTGCTTCCTCCCAGGGTCTGCAGTCGCAGGAAGCTGCAGTGAGGAGTGGAGCCAGGTATCAAACCCCTGGATTCGAATATGGGCCCGATATTTTAATTAGCGGGCCAAAGCACACCCCCGGCCATGGCATTTTTTGCAGAAATAGAAAAATCTATCCCAGAATTCATGGGGAATCTCAAGGGCCCCCAAGATGTCAAAATAATTTTTTTAAAAGAACAAACTTAAAGGACTTGCACTTCCTGACTTCCAAACATAGTAATCAAAACAGTATGGTATCGACGTGTGTGTGTGTGTGTGTACACAGACACCAATGGAACAGAATAGAACCCAGAGGCAAACCCTCACATGTTTGGTCTAATGATCTTTGACAAAGTGACCAAGAAAGGATAGTCTCTAACAAATTGTGTTGGAAAAACTGGATATCCATATATCCAAAATAGGAAATCTTTTACAAATCATCTATGATAGTGCTTCAGAAAGCTTGTGGAAGGTGGCAGGCGTTTGATGTAGTGATCCCGATGCCCGTGTCTCATTTTGGAGTACCTGATGAATCAGATTGGGCCTTTATTTTATATCAAATACAAAAAATATCCTAAGTGGATTAAAGTTCCTAAACTATAAAACTCAAAGAAAACATAAGAGGAAAACATTGTCATTACATTTTAAAAATTTCTTGGATGTGACACCCAAAGCACAGGCAACAGAAGTAATAACAGACAAATGGAACTGCGTTAGACTTAAAAATCTTTCCTGCATCGACAGACACAATCGACAGAATGAAAAGGCAGCCTCCAAAATAGGAAATCTTTTACAAATCATCTATGATAGTGCTTCAGAAAGCTTGTGGAAGGTGGCAGGCGTTTGATGTAGCGATCCCGATGCCCGTGTCCCATTTTGGAGTACCTGGGTTTCACACTGCAGCTCTGCTCCCGAGTCCAGCTTCCTGCTAACACACATCCTGGGAGACAGTGGTGATGGATCAAGTGGTTAGGTTTCTGCCATCTAAGTGGGAGACGTGGATCAAGTTCAGGCCTCCTGGCTTCAGCTGCCAGCTCAGAACCATGGCTGGCAACTTGGGGAGTAGTGAACCAGTAGGTGGAAGGGGGATCTCTGTGTCTCAGCCTCTCAAAAAAAAAAAAAAAAAAAGCAAAATGGAAATTGGACTATAGCATAAGCATACGTTTTGCATGGAGGTTTTTTTTTTTTTTTTTTTTACAGGCAGAGTGGACAGTGAGAGAGAGAGACAGAGAGAAAGGTCTTCCTTTTGCCGTTGGTTCACCCTCCAATGGCCGCCGCGGCCAGCGCGCTGCGGCCGGCGCACCGCGCTGATCCGATGGCAGGAGCCAGGAGCCAGGTGCTTTTTCCTGGTCTCCCCATGGGGTGCAGGGCCCAACCACCTGGGCCATCCTCCACTGCACTCCTGGGCCACAGCAGAGGGCTGGCCTGGAAGAGGGGCAACCGGGACAGAATCCGGTGCCCCGACCGGGACTAGAACCCGGTGTGCCGGCGCCACAAGGCGGAGGATTAGCCTATTGAGCCACGGCGCCGGCCTGCATGGAGTTTTTGAAGACCCTTTTTATTCATCAGGGGGTTAATGTCCACAATGTATAAAGATATCCCAAAACTCAAGAACAAAAGGATAAATTAACCCAACTAAAAATGTGCAAGGAATAGAACAGACATTTCTCCAAATATGATATATAAATGGACAACAGATACATTAAAAGATACTCAACATCACTGATCCTCAGGGCAATGCCAAAATGAGATACCAGCTCATACCCGTTAGGTTTGCTTTTATCACAAATGACAACAATCTGCAGAAGATAAGAAGTGTCAGTGAGGATATGAAGAAGTTGGAAATCCTGTCAACTGTTGGTGGGATTGTAAAATGGTACAGCTGCTATGGAAAACAATATGACAGTTACTCAATATATTATTAGTAATAGCCAAAATGTGGAAGCAACCCAAATGCTCATTGATGGATAAATTTGTAAACAGTGTGACCTAGGCATCTGATGGAAAGAAATCTTGGCACACAGTGCAACCTAGATTAACCAGGATGTTTGAACTAATGCTGTGTGACTAAGTCAGTCGCAAGAAGAATACTGTGGTGTCCACGTATGTGGAGTACTTGGAGGAGTCAAATCCAGAGAGACAAAGTGGAATGCTGGTTACTAGGAGCTAAGGGGAGAAGGAGGAGGGGAATTGTTGCTTAGTGGGTACCAACTTTTAGTTCTGCAAAGGGAAGATATTCTGGATATCTTTTTTACAAGGATGTAAATATACTTAACACTCTTCGATTGTACGCTGAAAAATAGGTAAGATGGTTAAAAGGAAAAGGTGTAGGGGGGAGACAGTGGCGAGAGGAAGGCAGCCTGATCCTCTTCCCCAGCTCTGTGCACCTGTGGTTCACTAAGACACATATTTTTCCGTGAACAATGTGATTATTTTTTAATTCAGGCAGTGGAAAAACACAGAAGTCAAGTGAAGCATGCGAGAATTCCTTCTGTTCTCTTTCACCCAGCTGCCACCTTCCTCCTGGCCATGCTCCTAGGCTGTTTTAGAGGCAGGAAAACAGACTGGTTGATTCCTGTGTCCCCACTCATGCTCTACCTGATGGGAACCTAATCTGATCTCCAGAAGGGAACCTAACCTTTTTGTAACCCAATCTCTGAAGTGATATCACTCCCACAGTGAGGGATTACACAAGAGTTGGAATACGTCATGAAGCGCCATCTCACTACTGCCTACCACACCACCGTGCCATGATCTTGAGGTCATACTTCTATAGCATTTGTGTTTACCTTGTTCTTTATCATGGCTTTTACTAGATATTTTAACCATTTAATGAGGTAGTATTCTTCCCATTTTACAACTGAGTATGCTATATAACATGTCACAGAAGAATAACCAAAGTTAGAACTCAAATGTCTTATAAACGATTAAGTGTTCTATCCCACAGGGTATATCTTTATTACTATTACATGAAAATCATCTTTCTACTTAATGTTTATGGAAAATCAAAGTGCTATGGCACTATGTAACTTACGGATTTTTGAGAAGTTATTTTTTTATGTTGTTATCTGTAAATGCATTCTTCATACTTTTTCTTTTAAAAATATATTTATTTATTTATTTGAAAGGCAGAGTTACAGAGAGATGGAGAGGCACAAAGATCTTCCATCTGCTGGATCATTCCCCAAATGGCTGCATTATTTAGGGCTGGGCCAGGTCCAAGCCAGGAGCTAGGTTCTCCCTGTTGGGTGGCAGGGGACCAAGCATTTGGGTCACCTTCTGTTTTCCCAGGCACATTAGCAGGGAGCTGGATAGGAAGTGGAGCAGCCAGGACTCAAACTGGCACCCGTACAGGATTACAGGCAGTGGCTTACCTGCTGTGCCACAATGCCAGCCCCTGCTTTGTATTTCACACCCAGTTTGATTGAATCAGATTCCCCAAGATGCGCATGCTACATTTGCCTATTATATCTCTTGGGTTTCTTTGAGTACCTTCCTGCTTCCCACCTGTTTTTTACAGCCATTGACTCACAGAAGATGCTAATTTAGTTGTGTCATACAATACCCTGCATTGTGGATCTGCCTGTTTGTTTCCTGGTGTCATTTCATTCTCTTCTCTACTCGCCCCCCTCATTTCCTGTAAACGAAGCTGCTCCAGAAGCATGATTAGATGCAGTTTCAGTTTCTTTGGCAAGAATAGTGGTATAGCCATTGATAAGCTGACAGAACTTCCTAAAAATACAAGCAATGTTGGGTCATTCTAGGAGCATTTGATTTGATCAAGCATTTGATTCCAAAGCTTTCCAAAGATGTTACGACAGACAAGAAAATGCCCCTAGGGTCTAGCCACTAGCTTCGACCTTTCTTCCTACTCCTTGCTAACAGATTGCCTATTTTTGTCATTGTCCTAAGCAGAGCTAGTACGCTGAGATCCGGGTTGGGCATAGGGCACAGCAGTTAAGTCCATACTGGGGATGCCTGCACCCCGTATTGGAGAACCTGACTTGAGTCCTGGTTACTCCGGTTGTTCCAATCCAGCTTCCTGCTGATGCGCACCCCAGGAGGCAGCAGTGATGTCTCCAGAACTTGGTCCCTGCCACCAATATGGGAGACCTGGATTGAATTCCAGGTTCCTGGCTTTGGCCTGACCCAGGCCTGGCTGCTCTGGGCATTTGAGGAGTGGAGCAGCAGATGGAAGATCTATCTGTCTCTGTCTCTGTTGCTCTGCCTTTCAAATAAATAAAAATAGACTTTAAAAAAAGTTGTAGGCTAAACACCTATATCTCATGATCTGTAATGGTTGTCAAATTTTAGCCTGTGTCAGAATCACACAGAGGACCTGGTAGAGTACCGACCGTGAGGCTGCACCCTGGCAGTCTATGATCCTGTAATCTGGGTTGGGTGAGGAGTTTTGCATTTCTAACAACATCTCAGGTAAGGCTGATGCTGCTGTTCCCGTGTCTTCAGTTTGGGAACCACATGTCTAGGTTCCAAACCAGCAACCCTAGGTTATGTTCTCATTGAGATATGGTCATACGTAAAAGCTATCAGTAGTGATTCAAGCTGCAGTTGGACAGGTGGATGAGATAACCTCTGAGGATTTTTCAAACCCTGTACCCTCCTGTAAATGTAATTTTTTACCAGATACCATTCCACTTTTAAGAGATAGCTATCGGCTGGCGCCGCGGCTCAATAGGCTAATCCTCCGCCTGCAGCGCCTGCATACCGGGTTCTAGTCCCGGTCGGGGTGCCAGATTCTGTCCCGGTTGTCCCTCTTCCAGTCCAGCTCTCTGCTGTGGCCAGGGAGTGCAGTGGAGGATGGCCCAAGTCCTTGGGCCCTGCACCTGCATGGGAGACCAGGAAAAAGCACCTGGCTCCTGGCTTTGGATCAGCGCAGTGTGCCGGCCGCAGCAGCCATTGGAGGGTGAACCAACGGTAAAGGAAGACCTTTTTCTCTGTCTCTCTCTCACTGTCCACTCTGCCTGTCAGAAATAAAAAAAATTTAAAAAGATAGCTATCATGCTTCTCCAAATTAGTTTTTTTGGGGCTAAGATCCCTAGGTTCATCAATTATTCTTTGTGTATCAGAGATTTAACTTCACTCATCACCTTGGTCACCATCCTATGGGTTCTCTCTTATTTTTTTTTAATATTTATTTTTGTTTATTTGAAAGGCAGAGTTACAGAGAGAGAGAGAGAGAGAGAGAGGAGAGAGAAAGAGAGATTTTCCATCCACTGGTTCACTCCCCAAATGGCCCCAACAGAGCTACTTCTGGGTCTCCCTTGTGGGTGCAGGGGACCAAGCACTTGGGTCATCTTCCTTTGCTTTTCCCAGGCGCATTGGCAGGGAGCTGGATTGGAAGTGGAGCCTTTTAATTCAATTTCCACAGACTTTTCAAAGTACTCTTGTAAGTTCCACCATGTTCTGATCATTGCTGTGGTCCCAAGCATTAATACAATGTTGATCTAAATAGGTCCAAGAGGGGCCAGCATTTAGGCATAGTGGGTTAAGCATCCCATATGGGTGCCGGCTGGAAAGCAGCAGCAGATGACCCAAGTGCTTGGGAGCCTGCACCCAGATGGGAGACCACAGTGAAGCATTCCACCTCTTTCTAAACGAGTGGATTCTGCATTTCCAGCGCCAGTGTGGGCCATGTCGGGGTGCACTGGAGGCTGAGGCGTGTCCCAGCCTTGCCTTACTGCTGTGCACCTGTGGCGAGTGATGTCAAGCCTCAGCCTCAGTTCCTCATCTCCGGGAGGGTAACCAGGGTTGTTAGGAAGAGTAGATGTAATTGAAAACTTATTAGGGAAAGTAGGATTTCTAGTTAGGAATAATTAGATTTTTTAAAAAATCTGACATAAATTTATGAAAAGCTTTAGTTCAGAAATTTTCAAATCAGAGAAACAACATTCCTCCAATTGATTACCAAACAATTAAAAATATTTTATTATTATCTTGAACTTCAATGCAAACTAGTTTTCTACTTCATTCAAATACACAATACGATCATTTTAGTTATTGCCTTCATAATCTGTTACAGAGTTTATTTTATAATTATCATATTAATAAGCGATGGAAGATTTTCTCAGGTTTCAGAGAAAATAAGCAACTTTTATTTTCTCTGTTTCATAAGTGAAATAAGAACTTTGCATAGGACTCTGGACGGATTATATGTTATGCCAGTTCTCTGGTTATTCTAAAAGGAATGTAACAAAGTACTAATCAAAGAATTTAAATATTTGCATCCGTTTTTTTACAAAGTAGACAGAAACACAAAGCCGATAACTGAATCTGGAGAAGACTATTAGGCGGGAAGAGGATGAGGAGTGGGGGGAGACTGTCTTTTTCACTACAGTCTTTGTACCTTTTGGATTTTGTGTCATGTGCATATATTACTGATTCAAAACATAGCTAATCCTTTTTAAGTAGTAGGAAAAGGATTTTAAATAACATTCTCCTTTTCATGGAGAGCTTCTTCTTCTTCTTTTTATTTATTTTTTTAATAAAACTCAAAGCCTTGAATTCAAAGGAGCTAAACTAAATTCCCTGAAAAGTCTCATTCAAACCTGTTAATATCTATGAGTTAAACCAGTTCGATGAACTACATTAAAGTATATTCACTTGATAATAACTTCTAAAGTCTGCCTGCCGGGCATTCAAATGAAGACTAACTTGCTTCTACAAAAATACTAATCTACTGCAAAAACTTTCCTCTGAGACTATCACAATGTTAAACATATTTTAACATGTTTAAGGTTAACTATAAATGTTGTATTTTAAAATGCAAGGAACAGGATAGTATGCTTGATTTAGATATCAAAACATCAAATCTATTTTTTTCAAAGTATTTTGGGCAACTAACTAACTTTTTTGATTGTATATTTGATTTTTGCTGACAGAATCATTCATATGAATAATCAACAACTTACTTAAACCCCGAATATCTATTTAAGACAAAAACAGAGTTGTCTAATAAGATTGTACACAAGAGAGATTAAAAACATGAACTGAGGACTTCTTAGATCCTTTCGTTTTATGACACAAGTGAAAATACTTCAATTTGTAAAATTTCATTAAGTATCAATTTATAAAGTGTGTAAGTAGTGAGGTGTTAGACAGCATTGTTGCAATTTTCATTATGTCAGAAACTGCTGTGATGCAGACGCTATGGCAGAGGTTGTATTAAGTGATTTGAAAAACTCGAGAAAAATGAAAGCTGGAGCAAATGAATACCTGAGGCTACAATCGCTGCCCGAGGAAGTCCACATGGACCTGCAAGTGCCAGAACCAGAAACCCGGGTTACCTTCTGGAAGCATTTCTTGAAGGGCCAATGTATCGTAGAAGGCATGGATTATCAGACACTCAGTGGAAACTGACTCACAATATTTTTTTCAGTTTGTTCAGACAACCAGAAGAAAATGATTTGTTTCTTGGAATAGTCAAACAAAACAATTCACTTTAAAACTCCATGAGGTTCAATGCTAAGCAAACATGGAAGGCTGGACAAACCCTCCCCCAACTGACCTGGTGGGTACAAGGATGTTTCCTGCCTTGATGATGGCAGCAGGAACGTGGTAAATGGAAGACCTCTTCCTCCTTCCTCACCAGCCTCAGAGGCCAGTGTTTCCCAACTCTTACCCAGGAGTTATTCCATGCCTCCTAATGGGACGGTCCCCTGGAAGATGGTGCAGAAACCCATGGATGAGGAGAGAGTTGAGCTGGAGCAGGTAGACCATACGAATTACGCCTGTTGGCATTCAAAGGGAAAGGTGAAGTCACAAGGTGTAACCTCAGATCATCCAGCAAAGTTCCATGGGCCCTTGCTCCAGAGAGCATCCGGCTGTCTTTGAGAAGACACTGCAGGGATTCTGAAACCATCGCAAATAGTTTCAGCCCAGACACAGCTGGATGTCGATGTGAGAACCAAAGATTTCCCCTGCAGGCGGATGCAGAGACGCCTCTTCATAAGCGGTGTTGATCAAGCAGGCAGGCAGTGACAAACCTGGCTCAAAGCTAATATGTTTTAAACAATTACCAGGGATTACTCACGAGGCTTCGGCAGATATGTGAGGAGTCCCAGGGGCAGAAGGCTCCATTCAGAAGGCCTGGCGGTTGTTCAGATGCCCGCTGGGTTATTGCAGCAACTAACTTCCAGTTTTGCAAATCGAAACTGCCCACTTCGGAGCTGTGGCAGCACTGGGCTGATCCTTTAACTAACCTGTGTCTTCCAAAGCCTTTGCCATCTTTTCTTTTCCAAGACGGGCGGAAACTCTGAATAATAAAGAATAACAGTAAGCACGTCTTGCTAGCTGCTGCTCTCCCCAGACACTTCAGTAGTGCTTGATATGCTACATCAACTCGGTATTTCTTCCTAACAGTCTGCGAGGAAGTATTGCTGTTCTCGGCTTACAAATGAAAAGGCTTGAGACTCAAGGAGCTCAGGTAACTTGCTGGAGTTCGTATGGCCAACAAGTAGCAAAGCTCAAATCTGAGCTCAAGACCAACGGGCATGAATACCCATGATCTCTGCACTAAGCACAAAGCCTTGTAATTATATGTAGAATCACGATGTGCTTGGTAGGGCAAGAAGTCTGTACTGACACAGGAGGTTTTTTGAAGATTAACTGAGAAAACTCGGGTAAGCCACAGCCTATTGCCTGACATACACTAGGGCCTCAATATTTGTTTATTTTTTAAAAAATCCTTGTCTTCTATCCTGGCACACGTGCAGTGGAGTGCAACAGGCACACAGTGGTTATCTATGGGGTTGCTAGTGGGACGTAGGGACAACTATTATATATTTTAAAATAGCACCACTCACATGGTTCCGTAGTAAGTCAGTTGGCCAAGTTAAAAATAGATTCTAAACATAGCAAGAGCAGAAATTCAATCTTAGATATCAAGTCATGAAAAGCAGTGACAGAGGTTGCAACAGAAAAAGAAGAACATGCATAAACTGATTATGCACTTGGATAAAATTAACCACCTCCATTTCAGTCTCGCTCAGTGCCTCCTCTACAGCAGAAAAGATATATACATGTGTGTGTGTGTGTATAGTATGTATATATAGGATACACATATGGAAATCAATAAACTAGAACGTGTTTCTGTCTGTATGCATTTTGAGGCTAGGGTACCTGTTATCACACACCAGAGACACTACAACCTAATGCAGTTTCTTAAAACCTTTGGATGGAGGAGACAGTTTCATTAATGTTCGGAATTATTTGTGGTGCAGATGCACATATGGCTTGAATGCTAGAGAACTAGGAAGGGGGGCGACAGAGCTGCATTCGTAACTCTTCCCTCTGTGCGGAGTAAATTTAGAGTGGCAGACTTAGAAAGTTGGGTTAGCACTCTGTCACGCTGTCATCTGAAACCCCAGGAGCTGGGATGCCAGATACGAACTCCCATCAGCGAGCCAAAGCCTGGTTCCCCAGAACAAGTGGCTCTCAGCAAAAGGCCTGGAGCTCAGCTCCTTTTTTGCTCTCCTGCTTTGAGAGTGCTGTCTGGAGCACGCAGCTACTTTTCTCTCAGTTGCTAGGGTGCTACAGCTGTGGGCATGATTATTCCGGGGAGCAGCCTTGAGATGTGTATCTTTAAATCATGTACTCTTACCTCCAGAACCTCAAGAAGAGAATGACGGATGGTGTGTATTGTAACTTAAAATAATGGTACATCATAGCAGACACGACTTCTCCAAAAATACAAATATAAATGAGGAGGTATTTGAGAAGTGAATTTTTGGGTAGCATAGAAAGGATTAAAAAAAACCCTCAGTGCTTGCTGTGGTAGCGCATGTGCTAAATTTAGAACAAAACAGAGATTAGCACGGCCCCTGCACAAGGATGACACGCACATTCATGAAGCATTCCATATTTTAAAAAACAAACACAACTGACAGGACTGACCGCAAATTGATACATAAATTTAAACGCATGCTTTTCTCCTTAAAGAAAATTTTGAAAGAAGTGTATTTGTAAAACATTATGGAAAATAGGAGAATTGGGGACAAAATCATAGGAGACTGGTTAATAAGGCAGTAATACCTATTTGGCTTATACCAACTGTGGGACCCTTGGACAAGGAATCTCTCTTCACCAGGCCACGGTTTCCTAAAATGTCAAGAGGGAGTATTGTATATACTGCATACTTGTGAATGTTGAAGACCTATGCACTAGCCGCAGGTCTAGCACATATGATTCTAAAGATCTGGTGTTACCATTTTCTAAAAGTAGCAGAGGCAATAGATCAATAGATATTACTAAATACCTGGGATACAGAGATTACTATAAGTGAGGACTGATTTTCCCAAGAGCTAAAAAAAAAAAAAATGGTTTTTTTAAAACTGTTTGACAAACACATAGTAAACCTTCAACAGTCAAGACCATTTAAACCTAAACAGGAAGTTAGTACACATGTCTTCCACTATATGATGGTGCATGAAATGTTAGCTTCCTGTAATGGCAGCTTTGCACATCAGGGAAACAGCTGTTGACTTCTGTCCATTTCCTAGGAGAGCGCTGTCCTGCAACTCACGCCAGGGAACTGAGACCTGTGCTCCAAATTCTTTATCTTTGACTTAGGTGGGTAGAACATGGAGAAATGCAGAAAAATGGGCAGATGAAAAACTTTCAAGTGACTGTTAAGTAGCTCTTGAGCAGAACTGGATTGTGGTTTATTTTGAACGTTATCTGAATATTTGATTTGACAAATATTTGCTTCAGGCATCAGGCAGAAGATTATGGGCTATGAATAGGACACATTCTTTTTAGCTGTAAATGTTCCACAAGTGGATCAGAGGAGTCACAAGCTTTGTATAGTGGAGGTGAGCGAAGGAAACCGCAGGTGCAAATGAGAGCCAAATTTCTCCTCTGCCTGCAGATGGAAGGCCAGTTGGTGCTGCGGGGAGCGGGGTTGCTTGGTGATAGATTCCTGGAGGCACTTTACTTAAGACTGATGAATAAACTCGAATACTAGCATAGGTTCATGGCTAATATGTCAACCAATAGCCATATAATCTGAGGGAAGTGTTACAGCCCGAAAAACATTATGCAGATTGTTAGGTTACCTCTTTTTTTTTTTAATAAATATTTTTCTGTTTATCTGAAAGGATAGAGTTTGAGAAACAGAAGGGGCAAGAAAGAGAGAGATCTTGCACCCACTGGTTCACTCCCGAGATGGCTGCAGTGGTCAGGGCTGGGCCAGGCCAAACCCAGCAGCCTGGAGCCAGGAGCTTCATACTGGTCTGGGGCCCAAGCATTTGGGCAATCTGCTGCTGCCTTTCCCAGGCACATGAGTAGGGAGCTGGATCGGAAGTGGAACAGCCAGGACTGGAGCTGGTGCCCATACGGTATGTCAGCATTGTAGGTGGACGCTCGCCGGGCCCCAAGAGGGATTGTTTCAGCCTTCCTCTTTATTCACAGATTAACTCTGTAGACTCTAATTTCCAGAAATGGTGATGGTATTTTGAAACCAGATTTTAAAAAATATATTTATTTATTTATTTATTTATTTTGAAAGTTAGTGGAAGAGGGCAGGGGGAGATATTTTCCATCTTTTGGAGAGAGAGAGAAAGAGAGAGATCTTCTATTTGTTGGTTCATCCCCCCAGATGACCACCACAGCCAGGGCTGGGCCAGGCAGAAGCCAGGAATCAGGAGCTTCATCTGGGTCTGCCATGTGGGTACCAGGGACCCAAACACTTGGGCCATCTTCCGCTGCTTTTCTCAGGCCAATAGCAGGGAGTTGGATTGAAAGTGGAGCAAATGGGACTTGAACCAGTGCCTGTGTGGGCTGCCAGTGTTGCAGGCCCTTTACAGCACAACACCAGCTTCTGGAATCAGATTTAATTGACTGCTCTGTGTTATGAAGCTTCTGGAAATTTCTCTGCTTTAATTGTTTCTTTTTATTTATTTAATTATTTTTGACAGGCAGAGTGGACAGTGAGAGAGAGAGAGAGACAGAGAGAAAGGTCTTCCTTTTGCCGATGGTTCACCCTCCAATGGCCGCTGCGGCCGGCGCACTGTGGCCAGCGCATCGCGTTGATCTGAAGCCAGGAGTCAGGTGCTTCTCCTGGTCTCCCATGGGGTGCAGGGCCCAAGGACCTGGGCCATCCTCCACTGCACTCCCAGGCCAGGCCATAGCAGAGAGCTGGACTGGAAGGGGGGCTACCGGGACAGAATCCGGCGCCCCAACTGGGGCTAGAACCCTGTGTGCCGACGCCGCAGGCAGAGGATTAGCCTAGTGAGCCATGGCGCTGGCCAGAGTTTCACTATTGTGAAATCTGAGTTTGAGGTGGTAGGTTGTTTTGGTTTTTTTTTTTTTTTTTTTTGACAGGCAGAGTGGATAGTGAGAGAGAGACAGAGAGAAAGAGAGAAAGATCTTCCTTTGCTGTTGGTTCACCCTCCAACGGCTGCCGTGGCCAGTGCACTGCAGCCAGCGCACCGCGCTGATCAGATGGCAGGAGCCAGGTGCTTCTCCTGGTCTCCCATGGGTGCAGGGCCCAAGGACTTGGGCCATCCTCCACTGCACTCCCTGGCCACAGCAGAGAGCTAGCCTGGAAGAGGGGCAACCGGGACAGAATCCAGTGTCCCGACCGGGACTAAAACCCGGTGTGCCGGCGCTGCAAGGTGGAGGTTTAGCCTATTGAGGCGCGGCGCCAGCTGAGGTGGTAGGTTTTTAAATATGCCATAAAATAAAAATGGAACTATATAAACAGATACAAATTGTGAGCCACTTGAAATAGCTTTCCCGCTCATTTGGGAAACAAGGGATTGATCAATTCATGGCATTCTGAAGTGGAAAGGCCTTTTTAGATTTCTGCATCCAACCCAGAGTTCTGTCGTGTTGTCAGCAGCTGAGGGAAGCTTCAAGAAGAATGCTATACTCACTGATCTAGTGTTACAAGTTCAGCACTCTCTTCACCGTGTTCGATTGTACGATATGCCCCCCAACTAGCTGAACAGCTACTTAAATAGAATTCCCACCACATAAAATAGCTTTATTCTAGGTGTAAACGGTACAAAAATACTTCTCTCAGTAACTAATAGATCTGACCATGTAAGATCACCAAAATACTTATTTTCTTATTTGCCAACACAACAGCTGTCCCCAATTATTTAGGTATTGTAGAATAAAAATGATGGAAATACACTAATGCAAAATGTTAGTATTAGGAGAAGCTAGGGGTGGAGGACTGGAAGGAGGCATAGGGATGGTGTGTGGCTCAGTGGGTAGAGCTGCTGTTTGAGACATCCACGACCCATATCGGAGTAGTGGTTCAAGTCCTGGCTGCTCCACTGCAGCCCCAGCTCCCTGAGAATGTGCTTGGGAAGAGTGGATGATGCTCACATTCTTGAGTTCCTGGCATCTACATGGGAGACACAGATGACGTTTCTGGCTCCTGGCTTCTGCCTGGCCCAGCCCTGGCTTTTGTGGCCATGTGAGGAATGAACCAGAGGATGGAACGTCTGTCTCTCTCTGTTTCTCCCTTTAACTCTGTATCTTTGCTTTTCAAATAAATAAATCTTTAAAAAAAAAAAAAAAACCCCACACAAGTTAGTGGATAAACTTGACCTTAATTGCTTAAATTCACAATCCCTTGCTCTTCAGAAATAGGTGCAGTCCACCACCTGTTTCCCAGGAGTGACAGCGTTAGCCCACTCTGATGATGTATTTCTAGGGTGTTCTGGATTGCCAGTTACTATTTTTCACATGTTGTCCATACAAACCATTGTGAGCTGTGCTACAGCTGTGGAAAGGCTAGATGCTGTACACTATTTGAAGGAGACAGTGTGGGTGGGTGCGTATTTCATTTTTGTAGGTCATTAACTTAGTAAACTTTGGGCAAAAAAGGATGGGGGTGACAAAAACCAAAATAAGAACACAAACTGCGTGCTTAAAACCAGCAGCTCCAGAGGTCCTGTGCAGGCTGGTCAAGCGTCCTGCTCCTAGTAGGTGCTCCATAAAGGCTTTCTGAACTCTGAGGGGCTCTTCCGCCTCTCGGAAGGACTGTGAGTATGTAGGAAGAAAAGAGAGAGACTCCTTTCCAGTTAACCAGTGTTCCATGGACTTGACCCCTCCGCCCCAAGGCGACAAGCATAATTCATGCTCCCTTCCTCTTCAGGCCTTCCTGAAAAGAACTCCCTCTTCTAACCTCTGTCTTGTCACCACTGCTCATTTCGGATCTCACACCTTCCCTTACCTCCCTGAATGTGGAGCTGATCTGAGAGTGGGGGAGGGGAAGAGAGGAGAATTGGGAGTATAAAGAAAACAGCAAAATGCCAAAGATTTTTTATCTTTTTAAAAAATATTTATTTACTTGAAAGTCAGAGTTACACACAGAGAGAAGGAGAGGCAGAGAGAGAGAGAGAGGTCTTCCATCTGCTGGTTCACTCCCCAGATGGCCGCAAGGGCCAGAGCTGTGCAGCTCTGAAGCCAGGAGGCAGGAGCTTCCCACATTGGTGCAGGGGCACAAGGACTTGGGCCATCTTCTACTGCTTTCCTAGGCCACAGCAGACAGCTGGATTAGAAGTGGAGCAGCTGGGACTCAAACTGGTGCCCATATAGGATGTCAGCACTGCAGGCAGTGGCTTTACTGCTGCACCACAGCACTGGCCCCAAGCTTTTTATCTTTGTATGTTTATATTGTTATTTTTTGGGGAGCGGGTTGCAGATTCTAATTCTTGGGCAATTACTAGGCGATCTGGAACTTTATGGAGGAGTTAGTCTTCAATGCAGGAGAATGTTTAGCCCCAACTGATTGTCATCCACAGGCTTTTTATCAAGTCTAAGTGGCAATAATCACAGGCCGGACTTGCATGGTAAAGACAGGCTCAGCTCTGAGCCTTTTCTTTTCCTCAATGATAAAAGCTAAAAATGTCAGGGTGCCGGACTCTGTCCCGGTTGCCCCTCTTCCAGGCCAGCTCTCTGCTGTGGCCCAGGAGTGCAGTGGAGGATGGCCCAAGTGCTTGGGCCCTGCACCCGCATGGGAGACCAGGAGAAGCACCTGGCTCCTGGCTTTGGATTGGCGCAGCACACTGGCCGTAGCAGCCACTTGGGGGGTGAACCAAACTTTTCTCTCTGTCTCTGTCTCTCTCACTGTCTAACTCTGCCTGTCAAAAAAAAAAAAAAAAAAAAAAAAACTAAAAATGGCATTGTGATGTGTACAATATAAAATACGTTAAAAAATCTCACTTTGTAGCATCTGCTTATTGATTACATGCAGAAATTTTTAAAAATCCGTGTACTCTATCGCTATAACTACAGACACGGGTCGCTTAGTTCTAGGGGCACATTCTAAGAAATGTGTTTAGGCAATTTCCTCATTCTGTGAACATCGTGGAGTACACTGACACAAACATTAGAGTAAAACAAACCCAAGAGAAATCACGTTTTCCCTACTCCGCTCCCCCGACCCCACGGCAGGTCACCTCCTTGGATGGTAAACACAAGACATAGGAGGTGCCTATGGGTATAACATGGCATACTGTTGTGGGGAAACTAGGCGCACTTGGCAATTCAAAGATGGCGCCCAAATCAAGTAAGGTGGGTGGTGCCCAAAGTCATTTACCACCAAAGCTGATTGGCCGCGCAGCATCAGGGGAGGTGACAACTGATGACGAGTGTACAGACATATGGCTGGTCCTGTAAAAAGTCGCCCTGTAAATGACCTTTTAAGTAATTGGTTGGTCCTTAAGCCCTGCCCTAGTAATCATATGGTCTTGTGCTTTAAAAGGCTTTGCTATGCAAGCAATAAACGGAGTTCTTGCTTGCTTGACTTGACTCCCTGCTGCGTCTGATTGTCTCCAGGATTGGGGGGCTGGGGAACAGGCGAGCGGCGCACTTACGTTTCTTCGGACCCAGTCCATCCTCGTTCAGGTGGACTAAGACCCAGCATACTGTTTTGTAGCAAAGTTAAAAAAAATTTTAGGGGTGGCACTGTGGTGTTACCAGTTAAGCCACCGCCTTCGATGCTGGGATCCTATATGGGTACCTGTTCAAATCCTGGCTGCTTCACTTCTGATCCAGCTCCTTGCTAATGGCCTGGGAAAGTACTTGGGCTTCGACACCCTTTTGGGAGATGGGGAATAAGCTCCTGGTTCCTGGCTTCGTTCTGGCTCAGTCCTGGCTGCTGCAGCCATCTGGGGAGTAAACCAGTGGATGGACGATCTTTTTCTCCCTCCGTCTCTCTCTGTAATTCCACATTTCGAATACATTTAAAAAAATATTTATTTTCACTTGAGAGGGAGAGAAAGAGAGAAACAGCGAGATCTGCCACTCCCCAAATGCCTCCAAGGGCTGGACTGGGCTGAAGCCAGGAGCCCAGCACCCAGTCTGGGTGTCCCATGTGAGTGGGAAGGACCGCGCACTTAGGCCATCAGTTGCTGTCTCCCAGGGCTTGTATCATCAGGAAGTTGGATTGAAAGCAGAGGAACTGGAGCTTGAACCAGGCACTCCAACATGGGGTAGTGGCATCCTAAGCAGCAACTTAACTGCTGTGACAAACACCTGCCCCAGTATCCTTTTTCTAATACATAGGAAGAGTCTCCAAACCAATGATAAAAAGTATACTATCCTAAATGCATAAACAAGTAACATGATTTTTATTATTATTAAGTATTATGTAGTATGGGTACTTTTATGTGCTACACTTCTATTTGACCAGAAACACAGTAGGTTTGTTTACATCAGCATTGCCACAAACGTGTGGCATTTGCTCCATGTCACTGAAGACAGGAACTCTTTAGCTCCACTTTAAGTTTATGGTACCACCACCATGTATATGAGCTCTGTCACTGAAATGTCATCGTTATGCATTTTCCCAGGTTATTTTTCCTTTGTCCTATAAGAGCCTCATGGACTGTTATTTGGTCCATGTGGTAAACCTTGGGTAGGAGAATTAACTATAGTGTTGGTAACATTGGCATGGTAGGGTGACAGAAGAACCACGCGTGCCATATGCCAGTTAGATCCTCTTACCATCTCAGAGAGTTTGGAATTTTATGAATGAGGGGCCACATCTGCAAACATTCTCAGATTCCAGAACCTTTCTAGCATCTTCATTGGTTAATTTTATTATCCTATTGTTTTCCCCAGAGATCAACTTCAATGATCTTCCAATTTAAAAAGTGGCTACATAGTAGGATGCAAGGGTAACAAGGAAGGTGGTAGCTAGAAAGATTGGGGTGCTTCAACCCTTCCCTTCTTCTCCCCCACCTCCCCCGCCCCTGGTTCCCTCACTGGGTGGACACTACGAGCAGGCCAAATCCCCTAGGCTTGGCACAGGGAGGAAAAGAAAAACCCAGGCTAGGATTGTGAGGCAGACCTCAGGAGAAGCTTCTGGGACTGAGCAGCATGGAGAAACTTGGGGGATCTGGGCTCTTGGTTTCTTGCTTACATGGTGTATTTCCTTCTCTCTCGTTAAAAAATTTTTTTTCTATTTGAAAGGCGAAAAGAGAGATCGTCTACCCACTGGTTCACTCCCCAAATGTCTGCAATAGCCCAGGGCTGGGTTAGGCTGAAGCCAGGAGCCTGGATTCCATCCAGGTCTCCCATGTGAGTGCCAGGGGTCCAAGCACTTGGCCATCCTCTGCTCTTTTCCTAGGCACATTAATAGGAAGCTGGGTTGGAAGTGGAGCAGCTGCAACTACCTGGTGCTCCCCCATACAGCATGCTGGTATCACAGGGCGTGGTTGAACACTGTGTGCTGCAATGCCAGCCCCCTTATGACTGTATTTCTTGCAGAGGTATTGTGATGATTAAGACATCCCATGGATGGGGCCGGCGCTGTGGTGCAGTGGGCTAATGCCCTGGCCTGAAGTGCCTGTGTCCCATGTGGGCGCCGGTTCGAGATCCGGCTGCTCCACTTCCTATCTAGCTCTCTGCTATGCAGTGGAAGATGGCCCAAGTCCTTGGGCCCCTGCACCCACGTGGGAGACCTGGAAGAAGCTCCTGGCTCCTGGCTTCGGGTTGGCACAGCTCCAGCTGTTGCAGCCAATTGGGGAGTGAACCAGTGGATGGAAGACCTCTCTCTCTCTCTCTCTCTCTCTCTCTCTCTCTCTCTGTGTGTGTGTCTCCTCTCTGTGTAACTCTTTCAAATAAATAAATAAATCTTTAAAAAAAAAAAAAAAGACAGCCCATGGAAAACCTGTGAGCACTGTTGGCCTAGAGACATTACAAGGTCACATGGACATAGCCCAAAGAAATGAATCAGGTCCCAAGTTGAGGGAGAACGATAGAGTGCCTCTGAAACCTCTGAAATGGTGACTCATCTCTGTATGTCCTCTTGGCAGATGGCAACTGAGGTTACAGAGAAATAGCTTGTCTGAAGCCACGGAGTCAGTGAGCAGTGGACTGAGGGTCAGTCCTGGACCCCTCTTTGCCTCCTAGCATCATTTGCTTGATCTTCTGTACAGCATTGTCTCCCAATGTGTTAACATAAGGGAAATCCAGTTCCAAAGACTGGAACCAACAAAGCAATCGTACACTTCTGTTTTTACCCTGGAGGAACAAGGGGTTGTGTGAATAATCATAGCATTTATTGAAACTGTAGGGCAGCCATTACCTTTCACTGAAGTCCTTCCTTTCCATGGCTAAAGAGCAGAGACTCCGCGCAATGAGCGTGCCTGAAAAGTGCTGCCCAGGACAGGAAGTGCTTAAGTAATTGATTAAACAGTGACTTGCTGTGTCAATGTGTGTGTGAAAGAGAAACAGAAAGGAACTTGTGCTTTTAAGAGAACCGGAGCCAGGGGTGTGATTTCTCCCAGTGCTTTGAGAGCTGTGGTTTCGTTGAAGATTGGCTTTCAAGCTGCCCACAAGTGCTGCAGCCCCGGCTTCCTGTGTGGCCTCTCCCTGGGAACATCCAAGGAGCTCTGGCACTGAAAGTGTCTCTTGTTGTCCATGACCGGGATTTGAACACAGTCCTCCCTCGTGGCTGAGAGGCCAGAAACCTCGATCTACAGCGAGATGGGAGGGAAAGAGAAGGACGAGGGTGGGCAGACCACAAGGACACGGTAGAAGAGCTTAATCTCACCCACATGCCGGCATCTGGCCCGGCAGTTAGTGTAGCTTGTCTGTCCGGTCCAGGACAAAGTGAATGCCGTTATCTGGTCCTTACAGTCTCCTGGAGTCTGCTAGAGGTGTCAGTTGATGTTTTAGAGCAGGGGAGAAAAAAAAGAAAAAGAAAGAAGGAGAAAGAGAAGAAGAGGAGGAGAGGAAGAAGGAGGCAAGCAAGTAGGTACAGGGGTGACTAATTCTGTAGAGAATTTTTGTGCTTAACATTCTTCCCTAAATATTTAGCTTACTAAACATCATCCAACAATGATATATTTATAAAGACACAGTGTGCTACAGTGGCTCTGGAATCAGAACTAGATACCTAGCCAGCTCTCTTACCTATTAGCTATAATGCCTCAAGCATGCCATTTATATCTTTTAAAAATGTTTATTTTCAACTATTTGAAAGGTGTGTGTGTGGTGGGAGAGAAAGGTGTCTTTCGCCCACTGGCTCACTTCCCTAATGGCTTGCAACTAAACTGGGCCATGCTGGAGACAGGAGCCCAGCGTTCCACCTGGGTCTCCCACATGGTTAGCAGGGGACAACTACTAGAAGCATCGTCATCTGCTGCTTCCCAGGTTGCTTTAGCAGGAAGCTGGATTAGAAGCAGGAGTACTGGGACTCAAAGTGCCACTCCAATATGGGATGCTGGCATTGCAGGCAGTGGCCACGACCCCGGGCCTGAGCTGGACATTCTTGATGTTAATCATCCAGAAAGAGAGATACCTTCAGTTATGGAACTGGAATTAAGGTGCCTGGGTTCAAGTCCAGACTCTGTTTCCAATCCAGCTTTCTGCCTTCTACCCTGGGAGGCATCAGGTAATGGCTCCAGTACTTGGGTTCCTTGCCACCTACTGGGAGGCTGGGATTGGGTTCCTGGCTCCTGGTTTTAACCTGACTCAGTGGGGGTGGAGGCTATGGCAACTATTTGGGGGAGTGAAGTAGTGGATGAAAAATCCTCTCTCTCTCTGCATTTCAAATAAAATGAAAATAAATAAAAACTGAAACTGGCAAGGTAGAAACCAGGAAGGGGCCATAAACTGAAGATAAGATGCAGCAGTAAATGGATCACATGTCACAGAGGCAGCAGATTGTAGGAGTGAAGGGTGCACTTGGTGTCACTGCATCTCCTGTTGTGTAGCTGAGGCACCGGAAGAGCAGACTTTGCACGTGAAAGCTGACTCTCAGGACAGAAACTGGGTCTTGACCTTCAAGTGCTCCTTTGTGGAAGTGGGAGTTTATTTCAAGACAGTGAATTTCCTTGTAAGTTCTTTAAACTTTTCAAAGCTTTGTTACATCTATCAAGTCTGGCAAAAACTCTAAAGATACTGAGTTTGGAGACTGCTGTTCTATTTTTTCTGGGTTTAAGGTGTAAAACGATTCCATGACTTGTCTGTGATCAGGAGGTCAGTATACGGCCATGCCCAAGGAAAATCCGGTTTTTGTTTGTTGATGACAATAGTCTGCCCTTATCTGTGGTTTTGTGTGCCAGTTTCATTTACCTGTAGCCAGCCACAGTTTGAAAATATTAAATAGAAAAGTCCAGAATGAAACAATTCAGAAGTGTTAAGTTGCGAGCTCTTCTTCATAGCGTGATGAAATAACAGGTAGTTGGGTGCCATCCCACTGGGGGTGTAAATCATCCCTTTATCCAGTGGCTGGACACTGCACGCACTCCTCCGCTCTTAGAGCCACCACTGTCGTGGCATCACAGGGCTTGTGTTCAAGCACTCCTTATTTGACTTCGTCATGGCCCCAAATCCAAGAGTAGAGATGTGGTGATCTGGATGTGCCAGAGAAGTCGAAAGTCCTTCCTTCAAGTGGATATGTTCTCCATTTAATAAGGAAAGGGGACAGCTATTTGGGTCAGCAGCTAAGATGCCACTTGGAATGCTCACATCCCACATCAGAATGTCTGGTTGGATCCTAGCTGTGCTCTGATCCAACTTCCTGCCAATGTACGTCCTGGGAGGTGGCAGGTGACTGCTCAAGTCCCTGGGTCCCTGCTGCCCACGTGGGAGAGCCAGATTGAGTGCTAGGCTTCTGGCTTAGGCCTGGCCTGCCTATTGTGGGCATGCAGGAAGTGAACCAGAGGAAGTTAGATGTCTCACTACCTTTCAAATAAAATGAAAATGAATAATTTTATTGAAATAAAAGAAAAAAATCATTTGCTGATGTTGCTAAGATTTATGGCATGTTAGTATTAATCTTTCCTTGTCCCTAATTTATAAATTAAAAGTTTATCGCAGGTATGTCTGTAAAGGAAAAACATTGTCCCTGTAGAGTTTAGGGTTCAGTACCATCTACATTTTCAGGCATCCCCGGGGGGTCTTGGGACAGAGCCTGTCAGGTGGGGGAAAGTGCTGTATTCCTACTCCGAGGAGATTTCAATTATTTCCATACAATGGAAGCAGACATGGTGTGTGTGGGGGAGACTTTTTGACTGTCACTCTGCAGTATTCACACCACTTACCCTTCCCACTTGACTGGAGTGTTCAGTAACCAAGCCAGCTACCTTCAGAAGAAACATTTGCTGTGTTCTCCATGGGCACTCTACTGACGTCTGTCTGAATAGATTTAATTCACTGCACAAATTCAACTATGCAGAAGGCATAACCTGTACATATCCATCTGGCCCCATAGAATACCATCCATCAGCTAAAACTGGTCCCATCTCTAAAACTGCATTCTAGCTTTTCTGATTTAGCCCTGATATTCCGAAATATTCTCAAGTGGGATTAAAAATAATTTTATGGTTTTGAGTTTCTGAAAATTGCTGAGATACCTAAGTGAAATAATGCTTTGACAGTGTACAATATTACAAAATCACTCAAGCTGTAGTTCAGAAGCAAAATATATTGTAAGGAAAAAGCATGGTTATAGTTTGCCATTGACCAAAGCAAGCTAATAATATTTTAAAAAGAGTTAAAATGTGATATGGGGACTGGCGCTGTGGTGTAGTGGGAAAAACCTCCACCTGCAGTGCCGGCATCCTATATGGGCACCAGTTCGAGACCTGACTGCTCCACTTCCGATTCAGCTCTCTACTATGGCCTGGGGAAGCAGTAGAAAATAAAGCAAGTCCTTGGGCCCCTGCACCTAGGTGAGAGACCCAGAAGAAGCTCCTGGCTTCTGGCTTCAGATCAGCCCAGCTCTAGCCATTGTAGCCATTTGGGGAGTAAAACAGTGGTGGATAATCTCTCTCTCTCTCTCTCTCTCTCGCTCTCTCTCTGTCTCTGTCTCTCTGTCTGTCACTGTCTTTCTGCCTCTGCCTCTCTGTAACTATGTCTTTCAAATAAATAAATATTTTAAAAAGTGTAAGATTTCCACAAAGACAGTAGAAACTTGAGTCAAATATCAGTATAGGAGCCTGCATGTGGCACAGGGAGTTAAGCCACTGTTTGTGACACCAACATCCCCTTTTGGAGCATCAGTTCAAGTCCTGGTTGCTCCATCTCTTATCCAGACCTCTGCTAGTGAGCCTGGAAAAGCAGCAGAGGAGGCCCCTGCCACTCACATGGGAGACCTTGATGGAGTTGTAGGCTCCTGGCTTCAGCCTGGACCAGCCCTGGCCATTGCAGCCATTTGGGGAGTGAACCAGCAAATGGAAGATCTCTCTGTCTCTCTGTCTCTGTCTCTGTCTCTCTCTCTGTAAATATTTATTTTATTCATTTGAAAGGTAGAGTTACAAAGAGAGGGAGGGAGGGAGAGAGAGAGAGAGCGCGTGAGCTAGCTCTTCCATCCATTGGTACACTCCTCAAGAGGCTGCCTCAAGTAGCTGCAATAGCCAGGACTGGGCCAGGCTGAAGCCAGGAGCCAGGAGCTTCTTCTGGGTCTCCCACGTGGGTGCAGGGGCCCAAGGGCTTGGGCCATCTTCTGCTGCTTTTCCAGGCCATAGCAGAGAGCTGGATCGGAAGAGGAGCAGCTGGGTCTCGAACCGGCGCCCATATGGGATGCCGGCACTTCAGGCCAGGGTGTCAACCCACTGCACCACAGCGCCAGCCCCAGGTGGTGTCTTAATCTGCTACGCCACAGCCACGGCCCCTTTCTGTCACTCTTTCAAATAAATAAAGAAATAAAAAAAAAAGATCGGCATAATGCAGATGATTTCTCAATGGCACTGTGGACCTTTATTTTACTATTTGGGTAATCATTTTTATCTGGAAATATTTTCAGCATTGTGTATTTTTATGTGTAATCAGCTAATGAAGTAGTTGAAAAGTATGTCCTGAGCATGTCCCCAGTTAGGCTGGGTACTGGGGATATAGAAAAGGTGTTAGGAGATTAAGCTCTGGTCTTCAAACTAATGAGGGGGGTTAGTTAATTTACTATTTTTTTTTTTTTTTTTTTTACTCACTGAAGCCTGGAGCAACAGTATGGTAAATGTGCTCTAGGAGTTGAGAAGCAAAGAAGGATGTGGTTTGGAGTAACTTAAAAAGCTTTGGTGATTAAATTTAGTAAAATAGCTAAAAATGTTGGGGGAGGAGTTTGCAGAGAAATCTGTTCTTTTTTTTTTTTTTTAAGAATTATTTATTTGAAGGGCAGAGTGACAGGAGAGAGAAATTTCATTTTCTGGTTCACTCTCCAAATGGCCACAATGGCTGGAGTTGGGCCAGGCTGAAGCCAGGAGCCAGGAGCTTCTTCCGGGTCTCCCACGTGGGTGCAGGGCCCCAAGCACTTGGGCCATCTTCCATTGCTTTCCCAGGTGCATTAGCAGGGGGCTGACTCTGAGGCAGAGCGGCTGGGACCCTAGCTCCAATATGGGATCTGGTGTCACAAGCAGAAGCTTAACCCGCTGGGCCACAACACTGTTCAACTCTTAGAATAATAAATTGAGCTTTTAAGTTTTTATATAAGGGTTTCATTCTTATTAACCTGTACTGCCAATACTTATACAAAAAAATACAATGCAGATGGACAAACTGCCTTACTTGCAATGAATGTTGTAGGTGTGGATCTTCTCAACAAGTCCCTGTGAAGACTAATTCTTATCTTAATTGTTGATCTATGTATTATTTCAGATAGAAAAACTGAGGAGTTGTTCCAGGCACCAGGGACATATGGCTGAGTGAAGCAGTTCCCTCCTCTGGAGGGAGGAGAGCCATAGCAAATCAGCGTGAGAAGCTCCCTGAGGAAGGGGTTGCAAGGGCAAACTTGAAGGAGTAGGTGACCTTGAAGGTCATCAGCAGGACAAGCAGCAGGGGACAGCAGTCTGTGGGAGAGTGCCTGCTCCTGCAGGGAGCGCTGGGGACAGGCATTCCAGAAAGAAAAAAAGCCTGCCAACAGCTAAGCAAAGCCAGAGCAGTGCCGAGGGAGCCGGAGCTGGAGAGCAATTTGGAGTTTCCTACTTACTTCCAACCCTTCCTTATTTATATGGAGAGCCTTTAAAAATAAATAATTAGCACACAATGAGTGTAGGATTTAAATATAAATGAATGTTAATGAGTATTTCTGGTGTTAAGAACATACTATATACAATTGGAATCATTTTATGTAAGCATTTATCTTCCAATACAAGCTATTTTGTGATGATTCAATTGTTTATATTCAAATTCACACAGAATGCTGATCACAGCACCAAATGGTATCAATAGAAAAATGCATTTTTTAAAGGATTTATTTATATGAAAGTTACTTAGAGAGAGGGAGACATGCTGATTCATCCCCAGATGGCTGCAATGGCTGGGGCTAGGCCAGGCCAAAGCCAGGAGCCAGGTGCTTCAACCCAGCCTCCCTCATTAATGGCAGGGGACCAAACACCTGGGCCAACTGCTGCTTTCCCAGGTTCATTTGGAGGGAGCTGGATTGGAATTGGAGCAGCTGGGACTTGAACCGGAGCCCATCTGAGACAGGCGGTGGCTTTATGCGCTGTGTCACGACGCCAGCCCCCCCAAATGTGTATTTTTATAATGAAGAATACAGTCAGTTTGCTTTAGGGCTTACTCAGATTACAGAACCAGAACTAATAAAAGGAGCACTAAAAACTGTTAATAAAATCATTAAATACTAGTATCTTGTATTTCGAAGACCTCTTAAAATTCATGGTTACCGGTTTATAAATCAGTTTCATGTTACAAGTTGTTTAGCTAGTACACATACACACTGAAATAGTTTGAATAAACGACTCGTTTGAAACACATCATCAGGATTTTATTGAAAGCTCTTTTTCCAGAATATCCTAGTGAGCATAGCCTAAAAAGAAAAAAACCTTCTGCCATCACACTGTCACAGCTGCCGAGTTTCAGGAAAGCACTTTTGAAAACTCCTGTAACAACGCAGGTCAAGCCAAATTTCACCAGAAAAAAAAAAACCACATTTAAACGTATGCTACACCGAGCACAACCCAGCCCCATTTTGGTTGCTAGGAGAGCCTTCTATTTTGTATCAGACATCGCAGCCTTGACGACGCAATGTTTGCGCGTATTTTGCACATGTTTTTCTACAGCGACTCCTCTCCCGCAGTACTAAGAGTCGAATGGCTCTGGTTTCCTCTTGCGCCCGGCCCAGTTTTTCCGCTGCAGCCCCAGTTCTCACAGGCGGCGGGGACCGGGGGCCCAGCGCGGCTGTGAATGGGGAGGGAGGAGGCTGGAGGGCGGCCCGGTTCTGCCCCCTCTACCCCGCCAGGAGTTGAGCTCTTCACCCAGCAGCCCTGGCTGCGTTTCCAAATCGGCAGTTTGGGGAAAAGAAAAAAAAAAAAAAAGCAACGCCACGTCTTGCAAACACGAGGGGAGGGGGCGCGCACTCTGTCGCGCGCGGCCCCCCAAGGGCTGAGAAAGGAGGGGCCCGGAACCTCGTGAAATGAACTCCCCTAGACCCACAGTCCTCGGGCTCAGGCCCCCGGGCTGCAGGGCGACGCGGGTCCAGCGGCCCACCCGCCGGCGGCGCGCGCCCGAGGGTCGCGGCGGGAGGCGCGCCCGCTCCCAGGGTTCCCTCCGCCGCCGCCCAGGGTCTTCCTTCCCCACGATGCCGAGCCAGGCAGGCCGCGCGGGGGAGGAGACCCGCAGGGGGCAAGGACGCCGCGACCCACGTTAACCGTTAACGGCGGGCTTCTCCCCGGCGACCGGCGCGGCTACAAGATGGCGGATGATAGAGAAGGTACAGGTAGGCGCGCCGAGGGGAGGGCTGCCCTCGTCGCCCGCTGCGACCCGGGGCTGTCCCGGCCGGGCAGGGGCGGGCCACCCTCCATCTTGTCCCCGCCGCGGGAAAAGGGCGGCCTGCGAGGGAGCCCTCCCGCCGCCGGCCCCGCCTCCCCCGCCCGCGCCCGCGGGTCCGCCTCCCCCGCCCGCGGAGGCCGGGCCTGGGCTGCGGCGCGGCCCGCGGACGTGATAATGGCGGCGTTGTGCAGGGCCGCCGCCGCCTCCACGCCCTCGCCGGGGCCTCGCTACCGCAGGCGCCACACGGCAGCTGTCCGGGCTGTGGGCACCGGGGGGCCGGCCTGGCCTGGCCGGGGACGGGTTGTGGCCGCCCGAATCTGGCGGAATCCTCTCAGCCCGCGCCGAAGCCCCGCCCCGGCCCGGGCGGGAGGGCGTCTGCGGCCACCATGTTGCCGCCTCGGTGAGGACGCGAGAGGACGGCCTCGGGGTCATGGCCGCTCCCGCCGCGCCTCTGGTTGTGGGACGCGGGGCTGCACCTGGTCCGGCATCTTAGAAACAGTAACAGCCCACGCAGCAGTGTTCGTCGAGGGAGAAAGCTCGAGCGAGCGGGGCCGCCGGGCGCCGGCTCTGGGAGGGTGGACGTGTGGCGGTGTCCGTGCGGAGCTGCGAACCCCTGGTCATCCACGTTCGGCTTTCCAGGGCCTGGACGATGTCTTTAATTCAGGGCTGTGATTTAAAATCGGGTCCTCGGGTAACCGTCCTCTGAGTCACGCCAAAATAATTGTTTGATAATTGGCAACTGCCGCAAACACACAGAATTACGAGACCGTAGAATCGAACATCTTAGAAGTGAAAAATCACACTCCACTTCGGTTTCCTTTTTGGAGCCTTCAAAAAGCTCTTTTTTTTTTTAAGTCAAGCTCACAGCTAGGGTTTACGTGAGCTCCCCACTCATGGTGAGCCCAGAAAATCTGCGCAGACAAACGTGAAACCGTGCCAAAGGCCTACTTACTTGATGACAGCCATACTGATTTTTATATTAATCCGGGAAGGCAGGCTTATTTTATTCATTTTGCTTTTAGCAAGACTTAACCCAGAAAACGGAATGTTATTTTGATTTATTGTTATTATGTACCAAAAAGGAGAAAAATTATCACAGATTTTTTTTTAAATCTGATCAACCTAAAAATTTTTTTTTAAAGGGGTTGGGAGCTTCCCATTTTTTTTTTTTTTCAGTTTTCAACAAATACTCTTTTCTGTTGAAAATTAATTTGGATGAAGATGTAGTATGTGTATAACCATAGAAGAAGTAATAAGTGGTGAAAGCTGGCTGTCTTTTATTCAGCTGGCATTTGTTTAATGCTTGTCCTATGGAAGGCAGATTCAGCACAGATGACAAGGACATGGAGGTCAGTGAGGGAGATAACACACACAAATGGGAGGGGACAGGTACCCAGGCTGAACAACTCTGGTGCCCAACATTATGGCAGGTGTAATGGACTCAGGCAATGTAGGGGTCGCTGGGAGCTTACCGGATATGAGCAGTCACAGGCACTGCCCTAGACCTACCAAATCAGAGACCTTGTTCTAACGTTTCCCTGGGTGCTCCATGTGCGCAGTAAAGTTGGAGAAGCATTGTTGTATGCTATATCTCATTTATTCTTAAAGCAGTTTTATAACATGTAATGAAATGTCACACAGCACTTTATAAATATGCATACTTTTTATATTTCAAAAGTTTTTAATTCTGTTTATGTGAATTTTAAAAAACAGTTTCAGGAGACAACTAACTGCAGTCTGAAGGGTGTGAGGAAATAAATGGGGACTCACTTGGTGATATGTCTTTTTTTTTTTTTTTTTTTTACAGGCAGAGTGGACAGTGAGAGAGAGAGAGACAAGAGAGAAAGGTCTTCCTTTGCTGTTGGTTCACCCTCCAATGGCCGTCGCGACCGGCGTGCTGTGGCCAGTGCACTGCGCTGATCTGAAGCCAGGAGCCAGGTGCTTCTCCTGGTCTCCCATGGGGTGCAGGGCCCAAGGACCTGGGCCATCCTCCACTGTACTCCCTGGCCACAGCAGAGAGCTGGCCTGGAAGAGGGGCAACCGGGACAGAATCCAGCACCCCGACCAGGACTAGAAGCTGGTGTGCTGGTGCCGTAAGGCGGAGGATTAGCCTAGTGAGCCGCAGCACCAGCCGGTGATATGTCTTTGAGAGGACATTGCATTCCTATATTTGATTTTCAGTTCTTTTAATTTTTTTGACAGGCAGAGTGGACAGCAAGAGAGAGAGAGAGAGAGAGAGAGAGAAAGGTCTTCCTTTGCCGTTGGTTCACCCTCCAATGGCTGCTGCAGCCGGTGTGCTGCGGCCGGCCCACTGTGCCAATCCGAAGCCAGGAGCCAGGTGCTTTTCCTGGTCTCCCATGTGGGTGCAGGGCCCAAGGACTTGGACCATCCTCCACTGCACTCCTGGGCCACAGCAGAGAGGTGGACTGGAAGAGGAACAACCGGGACAGAATCTGGCGCCCCGACTGGGACTAGAACCTGGGGTGCCAGCACCACAGGTGGAGGGTTAGCCTAGTGAGCCATGGCGCCGGCCAGTTCTTTTATTTTTTTAAAGATATTTTTAAAGTGTGAATCTTTTTTTTTTTTTTTGTAGAAATTTTTATTTATTTATTTGTTTGAGAGAGTAGCAGAGAAAAAATGATAGATTTTCCATCCTTTAGCTCACTCCCCAAATGGCTGCACAGGATGGGACTGTGTCAGGTCAAAACTTGGAGCCCAAAGCTTCATCCAGGTCTCCTATGTGGGTGCAGGGGCCGAAGCATTGAACTATCTTCTGTGGATTTCCCAGACACATTAACAGGAAGCTAGCTGGATTGCAAGTGGAGCATGGAGGACTTGAGCCAGCACCCTTATGGGAAGCAGGTGTTGCAGGTGGTGGCTTTACCAGCAGGGTCATACGCCAACCCCATGAATTACTCCTCTCCTTTTTTGAAAGGGTTTATTTATTTTATTTGAAAAGCAGAGTTACAGGGGGGAGGGGGGAGAGATAGCCAGCCAGACAAATCTTCTATCTGCTGGTTCACTGTCCAAATGATCTCAATGACCAGGGCTGGACCAGGCTGAAACCAGGAGTCAGGAACCTGGAATTCCATCCAGGTCTCCTATATGGGTGCAAGGGGCCAGGTACTTACTTCATTTTCTACTTCTTTCCCAGGCACATTAGCAGGGAGCTGGATCGGAAGTGGAGCAGTCAGTACTAGAACCCATGCCCATATGGGATGTCAGCGTCACAGGCAGTATCTTATCCTGCGGTGTCACAGTGCTGGCCCCTGGTTCTCAGTTCTGAAGGTTCAGAAATTACATGTAACAGGTCAGAATCTGGATTGGAAGATTCACTTTAACCAGAAAAGACTGATACGCAAACCTGAATGATTGATTAGTTTAAGCAGTGGTACGTTGATGCATGGGCCAGAAAGCTAATTTCACTACTTAGTAGGCTATTATATGGGTACTTAAATTTTGGAGGAGTGTGTTTATATTTTGGAAGATACTTGATCAACTTAGAATCAAACAAAAGATAGTTTTGAAGTGTATACCTATTACCCTGTAAGTTCCCAGAGAGCAGGTACTATTTCTGATCTGTAACTGGCTGATTGGTGGAGTGCTTGGCATACATTAGGCATTCAAGTATATGTTATATTCAGATTGTTTGAACTAATCAAACATAACTAAAAGTACGTGAAACTAGTTTCTCTTTTTTGTTTAAGCTATATGATTCTATTTCATTTGGTTTCATAAACTTTTTTTTAGTGCCAGAGTATGCCCTGGCATGTCTTTAAAAAGAAACTATTATAAAGATCCCTTTGTAGAGATATACATGTGTTTTATATGTTCATTATTGATCTTGAGGGTTTTTAAAAGTTGTAAAAGAGGAGAAGTTTCATAGCCATCGTATCCAGCTCCTCTTCAGCATTTAAGGATTGATGTTGATATAAGTATTGAAAGTAGGGGTTGGCTTTGTAGTGTAGCGGGTAAAGCTGGTGCCTGCAATGCTGGCATCTCATATTGGCATTGGTTCCACTCCTGGCTGCTCTACTTCCCATCTGGCTCCCTGCTTACAGCTTTGGAAAAAGCAGCAGAAGATGGCCTGAGAACATGCCCCCTTCCCCGCGCACCCTTGTGGGAAGAAATTCTTGGCTCCTGGCTTTAGCTGTTGCAGCCATTTAGGGAGTGAACCAAGCAGATGGAAGATGTCTCTCTCTCTCTTTCTCCCTCTCTGTCTCTATAACTCTGACTTTCAAACAAATAAATCTTTCAAAAACAATACTGGGGGGCTGGTGTTGTGGCATAGTGGGTGAAGCTGCTGCATGCAGTGCTGGCATCCCATATGAGTGCCAGTTCAAGTACCAGCTGCTCCACTTCCTATCCAGCTCTCTGCTATGGCCTGGGAAAACAGTAGAAGGTGGCCCAAGTACTTGGGCCCCTGCACTTGCAAGAGAGACCTGGAAGAAGCTCTTGGCTCCTGGCTTTGGACTGGTCCAGCTCCGCCCATTGCGGCCATTTGGGGAATGAACCAGCTGCTGAAAGACCTCTCTCTCTCTCTCTCTGCTTCTCTGTAATTCTGCCTTTCAAATAAATAAATAAATCTTTAAAAAAAAAAAGGAAAGATTGAAAAAATACTGAAAATGTTTAAGAAAAATTAACGTATTAGAAGGGCTATTAGGGCTGGCGCCGTGGCTCAACAGGCTAATCCTCCGCCTTGCGGCGCTGGCACACCGGGTTCTAGTCCCGGTCGGGGCGCCGGATTCTGTCCAGGTTGCCCCTCTTCCAGGCCAGCCCTCTGCTGTGGCCCAGGAGTGCAGTGGAGGATGGCCCAAGTGCTTGGGCCCTGCACCCCATGGGAGACCAGGAAAAAGCACCTAGCACCTGGCTCCTGCCAGCGGATGAGCGCGGTGCGCCAGCCGCAGCGTGCCGACCGCGGCAGCCATTGGAGGGTAAACCAACGGCAAAAGGAAGACCTTTCTCTCTCTCTCTCACTGTCCACTCTGCCTGTCAAAAAAAAAAAAAAAAAAAAAAAAAAAAAAAAGAAGGGCTATTATGCTTTATTAATAAAACTTTTCTGTAAGATTTTTTTAAGATTTACTTTATTTGTCTGAAAGAGGTACAGAGAGAAATAGAGACAGAGAGAGAGGGGTCTTCCATCCGCTGGTTCACTCCCCAGATTGCAGCAACGGCTGGAACTTCACCAGTCTGACGCCAGGAGCTTCTTCTGGGTCTCCCACGCGGGTGCAGGGTCCCAAGGACTTGGGCCATCTTCTTCTGCTTTCCCAGGCCATAGCAGAGAGCTGGATTGGAAGAGGAGCAGTTGGGATTAGAACTGGCGCCCATATGGGATGCCAGCGCCTCAGGCCAGGGTTTTAACCTACTGCGCCACAGCACCAACCCCTCTATAAGATTATATACTTAAAGTGTTAATGCCTATTTGTAGCATTTTATGCCTTTTTTGCATTTTTATAGTTTAACATAGTATAATTTATTTTCCTAGATTAAGAAATATATGAAATGTATATAATTTATGTTAAATAATTTAAATTTTAGAATTCAGTTAAATTTTAAAAATCACTTAGTTTAACTAAATGTTTGAAATGAGAGAGAAAAATTATTGTTTTTTTAAATGTTTGTTTATTTTCATCTACCAAAAAGGTAGAGTGACAGAAAGAGAGACCTTACATCTCTGGTTCACTCCCCAAATGCCTGCAACACCCGGGGCTGGGCCAGGCCAGAGACAGGAGCCTGGAACTCCTTATGGGGCCCAAGTCCCTGGGCCATCTTCTGGTGCCTTCCACGCTGCATTAGTAGGAAAGTAGACAGGACTTATATTAACCAGTCTGATATAGGGAGTGGGCATCCCACATGGCTAGTTAACGCACTGCACTATGATGCTTGCCCCAGAAAAAAATTATTTTTGAAGTTTTACCATTTCCCTAAAGTTTCCTCAACCAGAACATTTTTAAATTCCTTTGTTTTGTTTTTTAAATGGAAAATAAATGCTACTGTTGATTCTTTGGATCTTTAATCATGTTGGTTCTGCCTCCTAGAGAATTTTATATAAGACAGGAAGGCTCTTCTATTTGTAGTTCGAATCATGTCTAGGAAACAAATTGCTTAGGTATAAAAGCATAACTTTGGGAAGACCAGTGAACTTTGGAAGGTATGTGTTTTTTAGTAAGTTGCAGATACTGAAAGCTCACTCTCGAATTTACTGTTTTCGTTTATACTGAAATATTCTTTGTTACTTCATATGCTTTGATAATGTTGCTTATCAAGTGCTTCCCATGCAGTGATCAGTTCCTAAATGGAAATGATTTGGTAATTTTTTTACAAACTATTTTCTGTATTATTTATATATTATTTTTTATTTGAAAAACAGAGTCAGAGCAAGACATAGAGACAGGCAGAGGGTTTTTTTTTTTTTTTTTTTAAGATTTTTTATTTGTTTGAAAAGCAGAATTATAGAGAGAGAAGGAGGAAGGAGAGACAGAAGTCGATTGATCTTCCATCTGTTGGTTCACTCCCTAACTGGTCACAGTGGCTGGGGCTGTGCAAGGCCAAAGCCAGGACTTCTTCCAGGTCTTCCATGTGGGTACAGGGCTAAGCACTTGGGCCATCTTCTGCTTTCCCATTTGCATCAGCAGAGAGCTGGATTGGAAGTGGAGCAGCTGGGACTCCAACTGCCACCTGTATGGGATCTTCTATCCACTGGTTCACTCTGCAAATGCATGCAACAACTCGGTCTGGGCCAGGCCAAAGTCAGTAGCCTGGAATCCAGTCTAGGTCTCCCATGTGGGTGGTAAGGGCTCAAGAACTTGAGCTGTGACCTGCTGCCTGCCAGGATGCGCATTGGCAGGAGGCTGGAATCAGAGGAGGAGCCAAGTCTGGATCCCCGTCACTCTAATATGGGATACTGGAGTCCCAAGCAGTGTCTTAACTACTTGTGCCAAATGTTTATCCCTTAGTTAATGGTATTTTTTTTGTTTCTTTGTTGTGCCACTTGCTGAAAATATAACATTTGGAAATCAAAATTGAAAAATAGAAATTACAGGGGCTGGTGCTGTGGTGTAGTTGATAAGGCTGCCGCCAGTGCCGGCATCCATGTGAGCTCCAGTTCGTGTCCTGGCTGCTCCACTTCCAATCCAGCTCTCTTATATGGCCTGGGAAAGCAGAAGAAGATGGCCCAAGTCCTTAGGCCCCTGCCCCTGCGTGGGAGACCCGGACGAAGTTCCTGGCTCTTGGCCTCAGATTGGTACAGCTCCAGCCCTTGCAGCCAATTGAGGGGGTGAACCAGCAGATGGAAGACCCCTCTCTCTCTCTGCCTCTCCTCTCTCTGTGTAAGTCTGACTTTCAAATAAATAAATAAATCTTTTTTTAAAAAAAGAAAAAATAGAAATTAGTGTAAATATTATTGAAAGATTTCCCCTAAATAGTAATTGTTGGTAGTGCGGAGTATGTAACATGTGGGATAGTATAAAGGATGAGCTTTGGAGTAAGACCTGAATTTGAATTCCCTCTTCCTCAAGTTCTTACTATCTGGTTTTAGTTTAAACCTAAGGAGCCTCAGGTTCCTCAGTTGTAAGTTGGGGATAAGTATGTCTATTTCATTATGTTGTAATGCAGTCATTGTTGTCTTATTCATACTTATATCCCCATCGCCCATCACAATGTCTGGTTCTAAAGAAATGTGAAATAAATAGGAAAGATGGGGATGGCTTTGTGGCTTATCGAATAAAGCTGCCCACCTACACCGGAGGCATCCTATATGGGTGCCAGGCACTGGTTCTTGTGCCGGCTGCTCCACTTCCAATCCAGCTCCCTGCTAATGCACCTGGGGAGGCAACGACTGGGGCTGGGCCAGCCCGAGGCCAGGAGCTAGGAATTGCATCCTGATCTCCTGTTTGGGTGGAAGGAACTCATGTACTGAGCTGTCACTCCTTGCTTCCCAAGTGCATTAACAGGGAAGCTGGATTGGAGCACACAGTAGTCAGGGCTCACCAGCACTCAGATGTAGGATAGTGATGTCCCAAGTGGTGCTTAACCTGCTGCACCACAACGCTGGCCACAATAATTCATAATATTTTTAAGAAGGACATTGAGGCCGGCGCCGTGACTCAACAGGCTAATCCTCCGCCTTGCGGCGCCGGCACACCGGGTTCTAGTCCCGGTCGGGGCGCTGTATTCTGTCCCGGTTGCCCCTCTTCCAGGCCAGCCCTCTGCTGTGGCCCGGGAGTGCAGTGGAGGATGGCCCAGGTGCTTGGGCCCTGCACCCCATGGGAGACCAGGAAAAGCACCTAGCACCTGGCTCCTGCCAAAGGATGAGCGCGGTGCGCCAGCCGCAGCGTGCCGTCCGCGGCAGCCATTGGAGGGTGAACCAACGGCAAAGGAAGACCTTTCTCTCTGTCTCTCTCTCTCACTGTCCACTCTGCCTGTCAAAAAAAAAAAAAAAAATGACATTGAAGTATCATCTCACACTCATTAGCTACTATCAGAAAAAAAAAGTGTTGGTGATGATGTAGAGAAGTTGGGACCCTTGTGCACTGTTAATGGGAATGTAAAATGATGAAGTGTCTACAGAAAACAATATGGTATGTCCTTAAAATTAAAATAAGAATTACCATTTGACCCAGAAATGCAACTTCTGGGTATATACTTAAAGAATTGAAAGGGGGCTAGTGTTGTGGCATAGTGGGTAAGGTCATCGCCTGCAATACTGGCATCCCATATGTGCACCAGTTAGTGACCTGGCTGCTCTGCTTCTGATCCAGCTCCCTACTGACGGCCTGGGAGAGCAACAGATGACCCAAGTGCTTGGACTGCTGTACCCATGTGGGAGACTTGGAGGAAGCTCCAGGCTCCTGGCTTGGGTCTGTCCCAGTCTTGACTGTTGCAGTCATCTGGGGAGTGGACCAGTGGATGGAAGATCTTGCTCTCTGTCCCTCTCTTTTTCTGTAATTCTGCCTTTCAAATAAATAAATCTTAAAAAAAAAAAAGGAAAGTAGAGTCTTAAAGAGGTTATTTTTAACCCCTGTTTGTAGGAGCATTATTCATGATAGCCAAAGGTGGAAGCAACCCAAATATCCATCCAGGTACGGGTGGATAAACAACACATGGTCTGTAATACAATGGAATATTATTCGGCCTATAAGAAAGGAAATTCTGACATAGGCCGCCACATGGATGAACCTTGAGGACATTATACTAAGCCAAAAAAGCCAGTCAGAAATACAAATACTGAATGATTCCAGTTGCATGAGGTACCTCGGAGACAGAAAGTAGGTTAGGGCTGCCATGGCTTCAGGGGAGGGAGTGACAAGAAGTTGTTTAAGGTGTAGAGAGTTCCAGTTTTGCAAGATCAAAATAGTGCTGGAGCTTGATTGTGCAGCCATGTGAATGTACTTAGCACTTCTGAACTGTGTAGTTAAAAACAGTTAAGATGGTATATTTTATATTATGAGTATTTTTAAAAAATGGAAATGTTTACTGCATTCAAAATGAGAACAAATGTCAGTACATTTTTTTCTGGAAAAAAATCAGTTTTGGAAAACCTGATATCCGCATGCTATGATGTTTAATGTACTCCTGAGTATTTATCCTTAGCAGCATATACATGTTTTTTAAAGATTTGTTGATTTCTTTGAAAGAGTTACAGAGACAGAGAGAGAGAGAGAGAATATGAATCTTCCATCCGCTGGTTCACTTCCTAAGTGGCTGGGACCAGGGCGGAGCCAGGCTGAAGTCGGGAGCCTGGAACCTCTTCCAGGTCTTCCACATGGGTGCAGGGGCCCAAGAACTTGGGCCATCCTCCTCTGCTTTCCCAGATACATTGGCAGGGAGCTAGATTGGAAGTGGAGTAGCTGGGGCTCAAACTGGTACCCATATGGGATGCTGGGATGGTGGCTTTACCTGCTATGCCACAGTGCTGGCCCCCATTCCAGTATATTCTGAGGAAAAAAAAATCTGTAATACAAAACCTCTCAATGTAAAGTTATTCATAAAGTTGAAAATATGGGTTTAATTTACTTGTCCAATAAATGGAAGATACAGAGTAAATTATTATAGTCTGGCCTGTTGGGTCGTAGTCATTTAAAGCAACATCTAAAAAAATTTGTGGGCCAGCACTGCAGCTTACTAGGCTAATCCTCCGCCTGCGGCGCCAGCACCCCAGGTTCTAGTCCTGGTTGGGGCACTGGATTCTGTCTTGGTTGCCCCTCTTCCAGGACAGCTCTCTGCTGTGGCCCGGGAGTGCAGTGGAGGATGGCCCAAGTGCTTGGGCCCTGCACCTGCATGGGGGAGCAGGAGGAAGCACCTGGCTCCTGGCTTTGGATCGGTGCAGTGTGCAGGCCATAGTGGCCATTTGGGAAGGTGAACCAGCAGAAGGAAGACCTTTCTCTCTGTCTCTCTCACTGTCTAGCCTGTCAAAAAAATTTTTTTGTGTAAATGGGTGAGGACTACACAGGTCATGGGAGATGATTATATCAGGGTGAGATTTTTATGGGCATTAAAAAATCTTATTTTAATGCCATTTCTACAAAACTGTTTATGTTGAAGAAAGTTTTAATTTCTTTGCATATTAAGCATTGTTTATCACAGTCAGCTAACAGAAATTACTTTATTAGTTAAAATTACATTATAAAATTAAAGATAAAAGTTTGTTATGAAAAAACATTTAATGTGAATTATTTCTACAAAACTTTTAAAACCTTCTTAATATGCTAATTAAAAATTATTATTACCCATTTGCAAAAGCATATTTACTAGATCTGTACTTGACAATACTTTGTAAAACTTTATTATGGGGCTGGCGCCGCGGCTCAATAGGCTAATCCTCTGCCTGTAGTGCCGGCAGGTTCTAGTCCTGGTCAGGGTGCCGGATTCTGTCCTGGTTGCTCCTCTTCCTGTTCAGCTCTCTGCTGTGGCCTGGGAGTGCAGTGGAGGATGGCCTAAGTGCTTGGGCCCTGCACCCCATGGGAGACCAGGAGAAGCACCTGGCTCCTGGCTTCGGATCAGCGCGGTGCACTGGCCGCAGCGGCCATTGGAGGGTGAACCAATGGTAGTAAAGGAAGACCTTTCTCTCTTTCTCTGTCTCACTGTCCACTCTGCCTGTCTAAAAAAATAAAAAAAACCTTTATTATGGGTTTTATAGATATTAAGACTAATAAAGTAACTTATTAAGCGCAGTAATAAATTTGGGAGTCAAGACCTAGGCTAAGATTTCACCAGTCTTTTTCCCGATTCTACTTGGATTTGTTGCTTAATTTCTGTGAACTTCAGTTCAAAGAATTTCCAGTCTAATGAAGAAAACAAAGCTTAGGAGACAATGGTATAATAATGTGATAAGTGCTGTGATAGTAGCATTTATACAGTGACTGGGTACCTTTGGAGAGTCACCTGTTTCACACACACACTTGAAATTATAGCCTCCTTTTATTCCTTCTCATACTTTTCCCTTCTCTTCATATTGTGGTTTATAATTACCTCTCTGTGTGCTGTTTGATGTTCACTTCTAGACCTCTAGGTCATAAGAGGCTAGGGCTCATGCTTTTGTTACTTCCAGTATGGCTGGAATTTAGAACGAGTTAGGAGGTGCGGTATGTTTTTAAATTTTAGTCTTAAATCATTGACCCATGAAAGATTTTTCACAAGAGATACAATCATACTTACTGTTTAGAAAAATCACTTGAGCAAGTGTGTTGAATGGATAAGAGTGGGACAGTATTGAAGTCCCAATATAGCAGCTCAGAAAGACGTGACCCTGAACCAAAGTAATGGGAGTCAGGAGTGAAGAAGAAGCTGGATATAATTGATAGATTTTGTAATAGGTTGGATGTGAATGTTGAGTCAGGTCAGAGGAAGGAATGACTCTCAGGTTTCTTGGGTAACAAAGAGAAGAAACAGGAATTACCACATTATGTAAACAGTGGCTCTAGTCTTGCACATACTGCATTTAGGTGCCTATGGGACATCCTGGTTGAGTTGTAAGATAGGCAGAAGTGTGTGCTTGATATTAAATATCTCCTGAATGAAAAATGAGAAAGATTGGTGCTAGGTTGTTTGAATGCATTCCTCAATAAGTGGTTGTAGTCACAAGGGTGGAAATGTCTGGAGAAAATGGGTAGAGTGAAAAGAATTTTGACTGAACAGAGTAGGGAATACAGTCAGAACTCTGGGTAGTCAGTAATTAAGCAGAGAAAAGAACCTGGAAATAAGATTGAATATCGGGAACCCTCGCCAGCAAGGGTCCGACCCACGGATTCACGCACGACACGACCGCTGTTTGATCGGTTCTCAAAGAACTTTTATTTATAGTGATAGAAGAAGGAAAGGAGAGAAAGGGAAGAGCAAGAAAGAAAGAGAAAAGACTGAAGAGGCAGCTCCCTGTTCCCGCCCCTAACATGGTCTTTTATCCATTCCCAGTCCCCCAGGGCTAGGGCGAGTAGTCCATTGATCAGATCAAAGGGCATGCATATCCTCAGGTTGAAGGTGTATCTCTTGCATGTCTTGCGGTCAGTACTTCCTTGACTTTGTTATGCTCAGCAGGTTAAGGCAGATTGCAATGAGGAGGTCCCCACAGGCGGCCGGCCTGGCCTGTGGTTCCCCACAATTGAAAGCACAGAGGCAGGCATTGTAGGATAGTGGATTAAAGCTGCTGCCTGTAGCTTCAGCATCCCATATGGGCATGGGTTTGACCAAGTCCTGGCTGCTGCACTTCCAATCCAGCTCTCTGCTACTGTGCCTAGGGAAGCCACAGAGGAGCTC
Source organism: Sylvilagus floridanus (assembly GCA_949820135.1). Classification (NCBI taxonomy): domain Eukaryota; kingdom Metazoa; phylum Chordata; class Mammalia; order Lagomorpha; family Leporidae; genus Sylvilagus; species Sylvilagus floridanus. The sequence continues at coordinate 41,568,991 of OX463240.1, read as the reverse complement.
CCGGCTCCTGGCTTTGGCTTGACCAAGCCCTGGCCATGTGGCTGTTTGGGGAGTGAACCAGCAGATGGAAGATATCTCTCTGTGTTTCTCCCCCTATCACTCTAACTCTGCCTTTCAAATAAAAAAAATTGAAAGCATAATTAGCAAAATTGTGGGAAAACAAGAAAACTAAGGATAGGAAAAACTTCATGAAGAAAGTTCTCAAAAGGGTTAAAAAAAAAAAAAAAGAACCCAGCAACCCAAAACAGCCCAGTAGTTAACATTTGTAGAGCACTTACTCTGAAGTAGGCACTTCAGAGGCACAGTTTTTTACATGGATTATGTCATTTAATCCTTAAAACAAACCTGTATGGGAGGTATATCTATTATCCTCTTTCAACAGAGGAGTAAGTGGAAGCTTAGATACTTAAAGTAGACTTTTAATTTTAGCTTCAGCAGGTAGGAGATTGGAAATCATCACATCTGTTGCTGCTAGAGCTATAAACTGAAAGAAACACTTGGTGATCTGACACATTGATGGAGATTGACTGTGAGAATGAGAAACTCCAGAAAGTCTTCAGACCCTCATATTTTCTTGGGTTTTACATCCAGGAGCCCTACCCAAGGTATCATGGTGCAGTGCCAAGAAAGATCTTGTTGCCTAGCATGGGGAAAGGGAAAGAAATAGCTTCTAAATATGCTTAGAGTGTTTGCTCTAATAAACATCTACTCTAGACTCTAAGGGGAAAAACACTACCAGAACGTCATCCCATGTATCTACATTTGGTCAGTAGCAGTGCTGTTAGTCTTCCTGTCTTACCTCAGGATATGGGAGTAATCTTACAAAACACTTCTGAAGGTCACAGCACAGAGATGCAGTGCCACTAATTTAATTTTTAAAAAATTTATTTTATTGTATTTGAAAGGTTAGAGAGAGAGAGATTGAACATTCATTGGTTCATTCTCCAAATGCCTGCAAGAGCCAGGGCTGGCCAGGCCAAAGCCAGGAGCCCTGAGTTCCATTTGGGCCTCCCACATAGGTAGCAGGAGCCCAAGTGCTTGAGCTATCACCTGAATCCTCCCTGGGTGTGTGTTTTTGCAGGGGGCTGTGATCAGAAATGGAGCAGAGACCCAAATCCAGGTGTACTGCTGTGGGTGTAGGTATCCCAAATGGCATCTCAGCTACTGTGCCAGGTGCCCATCCCCCCGACAGATGATGGTTATAGATTGCTTCTTCTTACCCAGACCTTATCACCATGCCAACAAGTGTTTTTGAAGACCAGGTCAGGGAGACTGGCTTCTAAGAGCAAGATGAAGCCATCCAAGCTTTTTAAACAGAAAGGCAACACAATTCACTTTATGTTTTTTTATTTTTAAGTTTCAAAAATGTTTTATTTGTATGAAAGGCCATAAGAGCACTTCCATCTTCTAGTTTACTCCCTAAATGCCCAAAATGACCAGGACTAGGTGGAATCCCAGAGCCAGGAACTTAATCTGCATCTCCTGACAGGGACCTGAGGGGGACTCAGTGCCTTGAGCCATCACCTGCTGCCTCCCAAGGAGTGCATTATCAGGAAGCTGTGGTCAGGAACCAGAGTCAGAAACCTAGCACTCCTGTGTGGGACACAGGCTGCTGCTGCTTTTTTTTTTTTTTTAAAGTCAGTTACACAGAGAAGGAGAGGCAGAGAGAGAGAAAGGTCTTCCATCTTCCATCCACTGGTCCACTCCCTAATTGGCTGCAATGACCAGAGCTGTGCCAATCTGAAGCCAGGAGCTAGGAGCTTCCTCTGGGTCTCCTGTAGGGTACAGGGGCCCAAGGACTTGGGCCATCTTCTACTGCTTTCCAGGCTATAGCAGCAGAGAGCTAGATCGGAAGTGGAGCAGCTGGGTCTGGAACCTGTGCCCACATGGGATGCTGGCACTGCAGGCGATGGCTTTACCCGCTATGCCACAGCACTGGCCCAGGAACCAGGTTTCTTAACCAGCATGTCAACTGTGACTTGGCTGTATTGTGGATGACTGGAGCAGGGCAAGAGTGGAGGATGATTATGGTATCTTAGATGAGTTGGCTGCAGAAGAAATAGAGAAGTTTTCAGTCTAGAGATTCTAGGTTTGTGACTGGATGTGAGTACTTGGAAGAAACAGGGATGAATGAACACCTCTCCATTCCAACTGGTGACTCTTCTGGCCTCTCTCAGTCTCATCTTCAAGTCTGAGGTGGAGGACACTCTTATGTTTGTATAGTATCAGTATGCTGAGTTTTAGCGCTGATCTGTTATAATTTATTGTAGCTGATCTGTTTTTCTTTTAAATCAGAACACATTTTATCATGGATGATCAATAAGCGTTTAATAAATGAAAGCACAAATGAACATAAAACTAGATGATGGTTGAACATAGCATTCCATTAAAAATTTTATTTATTATTTATTTGAAAGGCAGAATTACAGAAAGACAGGGATAAACAGAGATAGGGAGAGAGGTCTCTCTGCTGGTTCACTCCCCAGTGGTCACAACAGCTAGAGCTGGTTAGGTCAGGCTGAAGCCAGAAGCCTGGAACTGCATCTGGGTCTCTCACATGGGTGCAGGGGCCCAAACACGTGGGCCATCATCTGCTGCTTTCCCAGGCATATTAGCAGGGAACTGGATTGGAAGTGGATTAGCTGGGACTCGCCGGCGCTCGTAAGGGATGCTGGCTTAGCAGGCAGCTGCTTTATCCGCTGCGCCACAATGCCAGCCCCATAGTATTCTGTTTTAAAAATTTTATTTATTTAACACATTTGAGAGACAGAGACAGAGGGAAAGTGGGCTTTAAGCAGCTCTTTTGCTCTCCACATGCCTCAATCTAGGTCTCCCACATGGGTGGCAGGAACCCAGTTACTTGAGCCATCATCACTGCTTCCCGGAGTCTTGCCTTGGCAGGAAGCTGGAATTGGGAGTGAAGCCAGGACTGAAGCCGGGCACTCCAGTATGGGATATAGGTGTCCCAGGTGACATCTTAACTGCTAGTACAATTATGCGCCCAATATTTCCATTTTCAGCCTAGTATTTTAGTGATATTATTGCCTTTGAATCAAGTAGTTCATGAAATAAGAATTCATTAACTATCCACAAAAGACAGACAAAAAGTTTTTTTTTTTTTTTTTTTTCCAGAATTATTTCTGGAGTAGGTATTGCCGTTACTTGGGGTCAAAACAGAACAACAACATGATTATACTTCAGTTAATTAACCTTGAGGGCATTTCTTTACCTTCTTTGTCCTATGCTTTAAACAGTTTTTATGGTAAGTATTCCTCTTGGGGCTTATTATTTTATCCTAATTTTGAGCACCTAGTTAAACATTTAAGTATGTATACTGACATCTCAACTTTAGAAAAACTGAGCTGCATTATTTGTTTAAATAAACTGTTTTTTGCTTTTTAAAGATTCATCTATTTGATTTAAAAGGCAGAGAGAGAGAGTGTGGAAGAGATAGAGAGAGAGAACGAGAGAGACAGATATCTTCCATCTGCTGGTTCACTCCCCAAATGGCTGCAACTGCTGGAGCTGGGCTGAACTAAAGCCAGGAGCCAGGAGCTTCTTCTGGGTCTCCTGTGTGGGTGCAGGGGCCCAAGGATCTTGACCACCCTCCTCTACTTTCCCAGGCATGTTAACAGGGAGTTATTTCAGAAGTGGAGCAGTCGAGACTTGAACCGGCGCCCACATGGGATGCTGACACTGCAGGCGGCAGCCTTACCCGCTATGCCACAGCGCTGGTCCCTAAACAAACTGCTTTAAGCCACGTATTTGGCGTGGAGGTTAAGACGCTGCTTGGGACATCCACATCTCCTATCAGAGTACCTGGGTTTGAGTCCAGCTCCGCAGCTGTGCTTCTGATTCCAGCTTCATATCACTGTGCGCTGTGGGAGGTAGCATTGATGGCTCAAGTATTAGAGAGCCCTCTTGCCCTTGTGGGAGACCCAGGTGGAGTTCCCAGCTCCTGGCTTCAGCCTGGCTGCCCCAGTGTTGTGGGTATTTGTGGAGTGAACCAGCAGATCGGTGATGGCTATCTGACATGTCATTTGGTCTCTGTGCATATCAGGTACATAAAGGAAAAAGAAAAGATCTTGTATTCTTAGGTGATTTGAGTTTTATTTTATTACTTCTTTCTCTGTATTATCATCAGTTTCTTTCAAAATAGTTTAACTTTTTAATTTTTTCTTTCTATGGTTTGATTTTAAGGTAATAATCTGTGGTTCTGTTCAGTCATCTTAGCATTTTCATTGTCAAAAAACAAATGTGAAATTGTAGGTATTGGTAGTACTTTATGTGGAATTAAAACAGAAAAGATAATTATTATGTAATGGTATAATTTGTCTCTAACTGAAATTCCATCCGTGAAGGCATTTTATTATTGACATATTGGTTTAGTTATATATTTTATAACAAACAAGTCTGCTGCATATTTATTTTGGCCTAGTAGAATAGGAACATCTAAAAATAAAGAATCTATTTTTAAAGAAATACGAAATAGGGGCTGCCGCTGTGGCTTAGTAGGTTAAGCATCTGCCTGTGGTGCCAGCATTCCATGTGGGTGTTGGTTAGAGTCCTGGCTGTTCCACTTCTGATCCAGCTCCCTGCCGATGGACTGGGAAAGCAGTGGAAGATGGCCCATGTGCTTGGGCCCCTGCACCCGCATGGGAGACCTGGAGGAAGCTCCTGGCTCATGGCTTTGGATCAGCCCAGCTCTAGCCTTTGCAGCCCTTTGGGGAGTGAACTAGTGAATGGAAAACTCTCCCTCTCTCTGTCTGTAACTCTGCTTCTCAAGTAAGTAAATAGATAAATCTTTAAAAGAAGAAATATGAAATATAAAATTTTAGTATTTTATGAAAGATGATTTTTATACTTAATCTGATGTGAAAATTCTAGTAAATACCAAAGATGAGTGAGTTAGGCCATCATTTGGGGCATCTGCATCCATATCAGAGTGCCTAGTTCAAGTCCAGGCTGCTTTGTGCTTCTGATCCAGCTTCGTGCTGAGATAGTAAATGATGGCCAAAGTACTTAGGTTCCAGCCACCCATGTTGGGCACCTAGGTGGAGCTCCTAGTTGTTGGCTTTGTTGTTGCTGGTATTTGGAGAGTGAACCAGTGGATACATCTCTCTCTTTCTCTCTATCACTCTTTCAGATAAATAAATAAATAAAATCTTTAAAATAAAAAGTACCAAGTAGACAAGAAGATTTTTTTAAAAAGGTGAAATGTGAGTAGATTACATTGAGGCTAATTATAATTACATAAAACAAATTAGTATGAAATTAGAGTTTTGGGGCCGGTGCTGTGGCATAGTGGGTAAAGCCTCTGCCTGCAGTTCCGGCATCCCATTTGGGTGCCAGCTCGAGACCTGGCTGCTCCATTTCTGATCCAGCTCTCTGCTGTGGCCTGGGAAAGCAATAGAAGATGGCCTAAGCTCTTGGGCCCCTGCACCCTCATGGGAGACTTTGAAGCTCCTGGCTCCTGGCTTTGGATTGGCAGCTCTGGCCGTTGCGATTATTTGGGGAGTGAACCAGCAGATGGAAGATCTCTGTCTTTCTGCTTCTGCCTCTCTGTAACTCTGCCTTTCAGATAAATAAGTAAATCTTTAAAAAATAAAAGGAAATTAGAGTTTTGCCTGTTTTCTGTTTCTGTGCATGTTTCATGTGAATGAATAAGCTTTACGTGACAACTTGTTTTCCCTCAAATCTATGCAACTTACTTTCTTGAAATACTAAGCAAGTTCTCCAAATAAGAAAAAATTGGTAAAGATAATTGGTAACTTCTGTTGAATATTACAATATCTTAAGTAGTACCCTTCTGAACAACTGTGTGAGGTAGTCTTAATATTCTCCTTTTCACAAATGAAAAAATTAAATATCTGAGCCAGAAGGCTACAGAGCTAGGAAGTGGTGAGTCTGTTCTTTACACCCAGGCGGTCTGCTTAAGAGTCAATGATCTTGGCCGGCGCAGTGGCTCAACAGGCTAATCCTCCGCCTTGCGGCGCCGGCACACCGGGTTCTAGTCCCGGTCAGGGCGCCGGATTCTGTCCCGGTTGCCCCTCTTCCAGGCCAGCCCTCTGCTGTGGCCCGGGAGTGCAGTGGAGGATGGCCCAGGTGCTTGGGCCCTGCACCCCATGGGAGACCAGGAAAAAGCACCTGGCTCCTGGCTCCTGCCATCGGAGGAGCGCGGTGCGCCGGCCGCAGTGCGCCATCCGCGGCGGCCATTGGAGGGTGAACCAACGGCAAAAAGGAAGACCTTTCTGTCTGTCTCTCTCTCTCACTGTCCACTCTGCCTGTCAAAAAAAAAAAAAAAAAAAAAAGAGTCAATGATCTTAGCTTTTATATGTACTCTAAATAGACATGGTGGTAACGTTTGCTTAAAGATGTTAGTAAAACAATGTTTTATTGATAAAGCCCATGCTTTATTTAGATTTTCTTAATTTTTTACCTAATGTCCCTATTCTTTTTTCTTTTCTATTTTTTAAAGATTTATTTATATGAGAGGCAGAGAGACAGAGACAGAGGCAGAGAAAGATATCTTCCACCTGCTGGTTCACTCCCAAAATAGCTGCAACAGCCAGGGCTGGGCCAGGCCAGAGAGAGGAGCTTCATCCAGGTCTCCCACATAGGTGGCAGGGGCCCAAGTACTTGGGCCACCTTCTCTTTGGTTGCCTTTCCAGGTGCATTAACAGGGAGCTGGAACAGGAACGGAGTAGCCAGGACTCAAATACGCACTCGGATATGGGATGCTGGGATTGCTGGTGATGGCTTAGCTCACTGTGCCACAACACTGGCCTCATAATGTCTTTTTTCTGTTCCACATCCCACCAGGGAGACTGCATACATATAGTTGTCAGGTCTCCTTCAGCTCATTTTGGCTGTGATTGCTCCCAGAATTTGCCTTGTTTTTGATGACCTCTTGACAGTTTTGAGGAGTACTCATCAGAATGTTCCCCTATGGGAACTTGTATGTTTGCCCTGTGGTTAGATTATGGGATTTTGGGAGGAAGACCATAGTGATACAGTGCCATTTTCATGACGTTGTATCAAGGACACATATCCTGATGTGATTTATCACTGTTGATGGTACCCTTGGTCAGCTGGCTGAGATGTGTTTGCAGGTTTCTCTCCTGTCAGGTTCCTTTCTCTTTCCCTTTTCCATGCTGTAGTCTTTGGAAGAAGGAAGTCACCATGCACAGCCCACATTTAAGGAGAGTGGGATTATGCTCCCTCTTGTTTATGGTAGGGAAGTTACATGAGTTATTTGGAATTATTCTGCACAGGTTTGTCTTTTCTTTCCTATTACTCATTTATGTCAGTGAGGATTCATGGATATTTGTTTTATGCTGATTATAAAACCAGTATTACTTGATTTATTTTGTTGCTCCAATTGTTCCAGCTTTGGCCATTGAGAGCCACAGTTAGCTTCTATCTCCCTTTGAAATAGCCCTAGTGGTGTGGGGTGTTTTTATTTTGTTTCATCATTATTTTAAAAGATTTATTTATTTATTATTATTATTTTTTTTTTTACAGGCAGAGTGGACAGTGAGAGAGAGAGACAGAGAGAAAGGTCTTCCTTTGCCGTTGGTTCACTCTCCAATGGCTGCCGCGGACAGCGTGCTGCGGCCGGTGCACCGCGCTCATCCTTTGGCAGGAGCCAGGTGCTAGGTGCTTTTTCCTGGTCTCCCATGGGGTGCAGGGCCCAAGCACTTGGGCCATCCTCCACTGCACTCCTGGGCCACAGCAGAGGGCTGGCCTGGAAGAGGGGCAACCGGGACAGAATCCGGCGCCCCGACCGGGACTAGAACCCGGTGTACCAGCGCCGCAAGGCAGAGGATTAGCCTGTTGAGCCACGGCGCCGGCCAAAGATTTATTTATTTAAAAAAGCAGAGTATCAAAGATAATTCCTCCATCTGCTGGTTCACTGTCCAAATGCTCTTAGCAGCTGGAGCTTGGCCAGGCTGAAGCCAGGAGCTAGGAATTCTATCCAGGTTTCCATAGGGTAGCAGGATCCAAATACTTAGGCCATCATCTGCTGCCTTCCCAGGCACATTAGCAGGAAGCTGGATTGAAAATGGAGTAGCTGGGATTTAAGCTGGCATTCTTTTTTTTTTTTTTTTTTTTGTGACAGGCAGAGTGGACAGTGAGAGAGAGAGAGAGAGAGAGAGAAAGGTCTTCCTTTGCCGTTGGTTCACCCTCCAATGGCTGCCGCGGTCGGCGCGCTGCGGCCAGCGCACCGCGCTCATCCGATGGCAGGAGCCAGGTGCTAGGTGCTTTTCCCTGGTCTCCCATGGGGTGCAGGGCCCAAGCACTCGGGCCATCCTCCACTGCACTCCTGGGCCACAGCAGAGGGCTGGCCTGGAAGAGGGGCAACCGGGACAGAATCCGGCGCCCCGACCGGGACTAGAACCCGGTGTGCTGGCGCCGCAAGGCGGAGGATTAGCCTGTTGAGCCACGGCGCCGGCTTAAGCTGGCATTCTGATAGGGGATGTGGACATTAGGATATTTTCATTCCTTTTCTTTTGATTTGTTTATTTATTTGAAAGGCAGAATTAGAGAGACAGAGAGACAGAGACAGAGAGAGAGAGAGAGAGAGATCTTCCATCTGGTGATTCACCCCCCTAGCTGGCTGCAATGACTGAGGCTGAGCCAGGCTGAAGCCAGGAGTCAGGAGCTTCTCTTCCAGGTATCCTATATGGGTGCAGGGGCCCAAGAACCTGGGCCATCCTCTACTGCTGTCCCAGGACATTAGCAGGGAACTGGATTGGAAGTGGAGCATCTGGGACTCAAAGCAAGGCCCATACTGGGTGCTGGCTTGTAGGTAGTGACTTAACCTGCTATGCCACAGCACTGACCCTAAGGGGTATTTGCATTTTAAAGCATTTATGCTACTATTAACAGGTTCTGTTTCTATTCTCAGTACTTCTAATACCACAAGTGTGGGTGTTCCTTACTAAACAGTTCTGTAGTTCCCTGTGGACGCCAGCTGGGTATCCACCATTTTATCTCAGTTCTGACACTATGTGCTTGTTAGGGCAGACCCACAGGACATCAGCCCCCTCCCCCCCAAGTATGGCAGTTTCTAATCACCAGTAGTGGGTCCCAAGATTACCCATAGTTCCAGACTTGCTGCAGAGCGGGGGGGGGGGGGTTCCACAATCCTCTCATTGGTTTGATAATTTAGTATAATGGCTCACAGAACTCAAGGCAACACTGTAGTTAGGTTTACCAGTTTATTATACAGGAGATTATGAAGGATACAAATGTATGAATGGGTGCAGAAGTGCACAGGGTGAGATCCGGAAGGGTCCTAGATGTGGAAGCTGTTGTCTCTGTGGACTGGAGTGCGCCACAGTCCCTGCCTGCTGCCGTGGTCATCAGCCCACAGCCTCTCCTAACCTGTGTGTGAGGTTGTTTCATGGTGCTTCTGTTCTGCAGGAGATTGATGTAAGTCACTGGGGAGTCATGCTCAGCACCATCTCCAGCCCTTCCTCCCTCCTTGGAGGTGAGGGCTGGATTTCTAGCAGACAATTTTCATTTTGGTACTAATTTTTTTTATTATGAGTCTGATTATGTTTATTGAAAACTTGTTTCCTGTGAGACACTTTATGCTAATCTCTCTGTATACATTATTGCATCTCATTTTCATAGCAACTGTGTGAGGTGTTATTATTTTGCAGATGAAGAAATAGACTAGTAGGAGGAAAGGCTTGTTTGATTAAGTATACAGTTAGTTAGTAATAAACAAGGCCTTCTTATTTCACATTTTTATATTGGCTCCAAGTCACTAGAAAATCATGTAAAGATCTTGATATTTAAAATCAGTAACATGGCCGGCGCCGTGGCTCAACAGGCTAATCCTCCGCCTTGCGGCGCCGGCACACCGGGTTCTAGTCCCGGTCGGGGCACCGGATTCTGTCCCGGTTGCCCCTCTTCCAGGCCAGCCCTCTGCTGTGGCCCAGGAGTGCAGTGGAGGATGGCCCAAGTGCTTGGGCCCTGCACCCCATGGGAGACCAGGATAAGCACCTAGCACCTGGCTCCTGCCATGGGATGAGCGCGGTGCGCCGGCCGCAGCGCGCTGTCCGCGGCAGCCGTTGGAGGGTGAACCAATGGCAAAGGAAGACCTTTCTCTCTCTCTCTCTCTCTCACTGTCCACTCTGCCTGTCAAAAAAAAAAAAATCAGTAACAGATATTTGTGAGAAATAATTTTTTAAGATTTATTTATTTGAAAGGCAGAATTAGAGGGGGAGTAAAGGAGGGAGGGAGGGAGGGAGCAAGGGAGGGAAGAGGAGAGAGAGTGTCTTTCATCCACTGGTTCACTCCCCAGATGGCCGCAATGGTGGCCCAAGCTATGCCAGTCCAAAGGCAGGAGCTGGAAATTTCTTCCAGGTCTCCCACATGGGTGCAGGGGCCCAAGGACTTGGGCCATCTTCTGCTGCTTTTCCAGGCCATAGAAGAGAGCTGGATCGGAAGAGGAGCAGCTGGGTCACCACTGGCTGCTAATGCCGCAGGTGGAGGCTTAGCCCATTATCCCACAGCACCGCCCTCTCTTTATTTATTTATTTAACATATACTTATTTACTTGAGACATGGAGTTACAGGCACAGAGAGGGATAGATAGATAGAGAGATCTTCCATCCTCTGGTTCACTCCCCAAAAGGCCACGATAGCCGGAGCCAGGATGATCAGAAGGCAGGAGCTTCTTTTGGATCTCCCACGTCGGTGAGAGGCCTAAGCACGTGAGCCATCTTCTGCTTTCCCAGGCCATCAGCAGGGAGCTGGATCAGAAGTGAAGCAGCTGGGACACAAACCAGTGCCCATATGGGATGCTGACGCCGCAGGCTAATGCTTAACCTACTGTGCCACAGCGCTGGCCCCTAATTTTTTTTTTTTTAAGATTTATTTCTGCTGGTTCATATGCCAAATGCCTGCTGGGGCTTGATCAGGCAGAAGTCGGGAGCCCAGAACTCAATCCAGGCCTCCTAGGTGGGTGGCAGGGACACAAGTACTTGAGCCATGATATGCTGCCTCTTGGTTTGCACATTAGCAAGAACTGGATTGAGTGAAGAGTGGCTGCAGCTTGAACTAGGCACACTGATATGTGATCCAGTGTCTCAGTGGAGCCTTACCTGCTGCACCAAAGGCCTGCCCAATTTGAACCTTAAAAAGAGAGGTTTGGGCAGGCCTTTGGTGGCCCACGCCAGAGAGTGTGGTTTTAATACTTTTCTGCAGCTTCAGACTCCAGCTTCTTGCTAATGGAGACCCTGAAAAGTAATGGTGATGGCTTACTTGTAATTGGGTTCCTGTTGTTCATGTGGGAGACTTGGATTGCATTCCCAGCTCCTGGCTTAGCTCAACCCAAACCTCGACATTGTAGGCATTTGGGGAGTGAACCGATAGATGGAAGTGCTCCTTCCCCCTTCTCAAATAAATCTTTTATTAAAAGATTTTTTTGTTTATTTTCATAGTGTCAGAAATAAAACTGTTAGAACAGACTTTCTGGATTGATTAAGTCAAGAAGAAATTGGTTCATTAACAGGTATTTCCCATTCTGTGACCATGTGTTTTAAACCACACTAAGAAATGCAGATAGGGGCCGGCGCTGCAGCTCACTAGGCTAATCCTCCACCTGTGGCGCCGGAACCCCAGGTTCTAGTCCCGGTTGGGGCACCGGATTCTGTCCTGGTTGCTCCTCTTCCAGTCCAGCTCTCTGCTGTGGCCCGGGAGTGCAGTGGAGGATGGCCCAGGTCCTTGGGTCCTGCACCTGCATGGGAGACCAGGAGGAAGCACCTGGCTCCTGTCTTCAGATTGGTACAGCGTGCCGTCCGCAAAATGCTGGCTGTAGCGGCCACTTGCGGGGGTGAACCAACGGAAAAGAAAGACCTTTCTCTCTGCCTGTCTCCCTCTCTCACTGTCTAACTCTGCCTGTCAAAAAAACAAAACAAAACAAAAAAACAAACAAAAAGAAATGCAGATAGGAATAGCTGATGGGTAACTGAAAACTGTGATAAGCTTTCTTCTCAACTAAAAAGTAGAGTTGACAGACATCTTTTTAAGACATATCTGTGCACACTGTTTTTAGGCTTGATAGTTTTTTCAGATAGGAAAATCTTTCCTTCAAATTTATAAAAGCTGTTTACTATGACAAGATGTAAACCAAACGTACCCATCTTAAAGCTAAATTAGACCACATTTCCCCTGAAGTGTACACAACAGCAACAGTGGAGCATAATTAAATACTTGTCTGTGTTTAGTGAGCAAAAGTTTTTTATACTGACTCTAAAATAATTTTTAAACCCTGAATTCTGTATAAAACTGAAAAAGTGACAAATCCAGGTAAGAGAGAGAAGAGAAAGGAAAATTAATGCAATTTAGCAAGATTGGTTAAGCAGCTAGGGTGGCAGAAGTAAAGGAATAATAGTCTCTATATTAGTTAACTTATTTTATACTGATTATCTCCAGCCCTGGCAGCTTAAAACCACAGATACTTCTCATTTCACACATTTTCTGGACATACTTTTATGGGGTGATTCTGTCTCAAAGTTTCTTGTGAGTCTGGTGCCCACTCACAGGGCTATTGATGGGCAGCCTTGGTTCGTTTCCTGGTTGTTGATCAGAGGCCTGGTTCTTGACCTATGGGGCCCTGCATAGACCATGTGACCATGTGTTCTCACATGGCGTCCGATATCTCACAGAGAACGCTAGGAGACTGGCAGAGATGCATCAGTAGAGAAGCCACAATATCTTTCATAACCTAATCTCAGATGCGACATATCAACTTTTGCCATATTCTACTGGTGGTATAAACTAACTTTGCTACAATATTGGAGCAGACTACACAGTGATGTGAATACAAAGAAATGGCCATTGCTGGGAGCCATCTTGGAGGCTACCACAGTCTGTCTTCTGGCCTCCAGTAATTCACATTCTTCCCACATGCAGAATGAACTTACAGTTTCAAGGCCACCAAAGTGGGCCTTGTATTGCGTTGCAGTGTCAGCTCAAAGTCCCAAACATCACGTTAAATCAAAGCTGGATGTGCAGGAAGGTCCTTGGCTATGGTTATTTAAGTACACTCGCTGAGTACAAGTTGTCTTGAATCTGTAGACCCGTGAGCTAACGACAAGTTTTCTCTTACCTCTCAACATGTATGTGTCATGCGTAACATTCACAGACATGTCCACTGAAAAGGGGGGAAAGGGGAGGAATACCGGAGACACGGGTTCATAAGCTGAGCTGGGCAAACGCTGGACTTCCCTGATAAAAACTCTGTCCTGCTGTCCACAGGTGATTCTAGGTAGCTTTTACTTTTGTTCTCTAGGCTTTTGGTTCTACCCTTTGTGTGATCCTGCTTTTTATGAGACATGAGATATGTTTACAGCTAAGCAGTATTCCAAGACTATTTTCTGTCCATAGCATTTTTGGGTGTCCAAGGTTTACTTACTTCATTTCTTTTTCCTTTCCTTTCTCTTTCCTTGCCTTTTCTTTCCCTCCGTCCCTCCCTCCCTTCTTTCTTTTCTTTTCTTTCTTTCCTGGAAATCTCTTTATTTAGACCACTTAATTAATTAGACGTAACTGTTGCTTTCCATGTTAAAACAGGTGGTGATGTTATAAAATTTCTGCTCTTACATAAAATGGGTCTTTGCAGTTTCCAGTGTGGCTTTCCTCAATTTTTTTTAAAATTTTTTTTGACAGGCAGAGTGGACAGTGAGAGAGAGAGAGACAGAGAGAAAGGTCTTCCTTTGCCGTTGGTTTACTCTCCAATGGCCGCAGCAGATAGCGCGCTGCGGCTGGCGCACCGCGCTCATCCGATGGCAGGAGCCAGGTGCCAGGTGCTTTTCCTGGTCTCCCATGGGGTGCAGGGCCCAAGCACCTGGGCCATCCTCCACTGCACTCCTGGGCCACAGCAGAGGGCTGGCCTGGAAGAGGGACAACCGGGACAGAATCCGGCGCCCTAACCGGGACCAGAACCCGGTGTGCTGGCGCCGCAAGGCGGAGGATTAGCCTGTTGAGCCACGGTGCCGGCCTCAATTATTTTTTTTTAAAATGAGCTCTGACCTAGACCCTGCTGGAAAGCTGCACTGCTTGGCTTCAAAGCCTATCCCATTTTTTGAGTGTTTGTTGTAGCAGCACCCAACTTTTGGGTACCAACGGTCTGTATTATGTCACTATTCTCTGCTAGTGCTCTGTTTGGTGGTAACAAGTTATCCCAAAACTTAGTGGCTTAAACCAGTAGACATGTCTTCTTTCATGTATTTTTTTGTTTGTTTGTTTGTTTTTGACAGGCAGAGTTAGAGAGAGAGAGAGACAGAGAGAAAGGTCTTCCTTCCATTGGTTCACCCCCCAAATGGCCGCTATGGCCAGCGCACCATGCTGATCCGATGGCAGGAGCCAGGTGCTTCTCCTGGTCTCCCATGGGGTGCAGGGCCCAAGCACTTGGGCCATCCTCCCCTGCACTCCCGGGCCACAGCAGAGAGCTGGACTGGAAGAGGAGCAACCAGAACAGAACCGGTGCCCCAACCAGGACTACAACCTGGGGTTCCGGCACTGCAGGCGGAGGATTAGCCTAGTGAGCCGCGGTGCCGGCCTCATATAGTTTTCGAGGGTCAGGAATCTGGAGGCAACTTGGCTGGATGCTTCTTGGTCAGAGTCTCATGAGATTGTGGTCAAGATGGTGACTGGGACTGGGACTGAAGAATTGACCGGAGTGGAGGATCGGCATCCATGGGACTCTACGTAGGCTGTTACGTGCCTTGCCAACGTGGTAGCTGCCTTTCTGCAGGATGAGAGAGAGACAAATGCAGAGCAAGCAAAATGACATGCCATGATTTCTGCCATGTTCTAGTGGTCCCGTGAATCAGCTTATACAGTATAGACAGGCACTGCACAAACGGATGAAAACCACGAGGCAGGGATCATTGGGAGCCTTCTGGACATTATCTGCTGCATCCCTGTCTCAAGAATTGCTGGAGTGGGGATTGTGGTGTACTGGATTGAGACAGCCACTTCCCATATTGAAGTGCCAGGTCCAATCCTGCAGCTCCTTTTCCCATCTGGTTTCCTGCTGATGAATCCTGGGAGGCAGCAGATGATGACTCAAGTACTGGGCCTCTGCCACCCACGTGGGAGTCCCTGATAGAGTTCCTGACTCCTGGCTTTGCATTTGGGGAGTGAACCAATGGATGGAGGACCTCTCTGTCTCGCTCTGTCTGCCTCTGCCTCTCTGTAACTCTGCCTTTCAAATAATCAATACAGTGCTTCTTAAAAACAGAAATAAGTGATTATTAGTCTTTATGGTACAGAACAATAAACTGAACCCTGATCCATGACTGCCAAGGTGTGTTACAAAGGCCATTCACTAGGTTAGAGATGGGGTCAATGACCTCCAAATTTTCTTTCCACTTTTCTTTTTAAAGATTTATTTATTTGAAAGAGATACACTGAGAGAGAAGGTGAGGTAGAGAGAGAGAGAGGTCTTCCATCCACTGATTCACTCCCCAAATGGCCGCAACAGCCAGAGGTGCACCAATTCGGAGCCAGGAGCCTCATCCAGGTCTCCCACACAGGTGCGGGGGCCCAAGGACTTGGGTCATCTTCTACTGCTTTCCCAGGCGGTAGCAGAGAGCTGGATGGGAAGTGGAGCAGCCGGGTCTCGAAACAACACCCAAATGGGATGCTGGCACTGCAGGCAGCGGCTTTACCCGCTATGCCACAGCGCTGGCCCCTCTTTTCACTTTTAATATTCTGTGGTTTCTAGTTGAATTTTTTCCTTCCTGACCCTGATGACAAATATGGGACTATCAGAATTTCTAAAAAATTCTTAATTTGTAGTGTGTTAATAACTAATGAATGGGCTGGTGCTGTGGCTCATTTGGTTAATCCTCCACCTGTGGCTCTGGCATCCCATATGGATGCCAAGTTCTAGTCCCGGTTGCTCCTCTTCCAGTCCAGCTCTCTGCTGTGGCCTGGGAGGGCAGCAGAGGATGGCCCAAGTGCTTGGTTCCCTGTACCCGCATGGGAGACCAGGAGGAAGCATCTGGCTCCTGGCTTCGGAATGGCGCAACGCCGGCCGTGGTGGCCATTTGGGGAGTGAAACAATGGAAGGAAGACCTTTCTCTCTGTCTCTCTCTCTCACTGTCTATAATTCTACCTGTCAAATTAAAAAAAAAAAACAACTAATGAAGAAATAATGGACTATAATTAGTGCCAACTTAGAGTACTGTTATATTTTCATAAAATCATACAGGGAAGTATTTAAACATTATTTCATTTTTAAAAACTTTTTAAAAGATTTATTTATTTGAAAGAGTTACAGGGGCCGGCGCCACGGCTTACTAGGCTAATCCTCTGCCTTGCAGTGCTGGCACCCCGGGTTCTAGTCCTGGTCGGGGCACTGGATTCTGTCCCGGTTGCTCCTCTTCCAGGCCAGCTCTCTGCTGTGGCCCGGGAGTGCAGTGGAGGATGGCCCAAGTCCTTGGGCCCTGCACCCCATTGGAGACCAGAAGAGGCACCTGGCTTCTGCCATCGGATCAGCGTGGTGCGCTGGCCGCAGTGCGCTGACTGCGGCAGCCATTGGAGGGTGAACCAATGGCAAAGGAAGACCTTTCTCCCTGTCTCTCTCTCTTGCATTGTCCCCTCTGCCTGTCGAAAAAAAAAAAAAAAAAGAGTTACAGGGCGAGAGGAGGAGACAAGAGAAAGCACCATCTTCCATCTTCTGGTTCACTCCCCAAATGGCTGCAACAGCCCAGGCTAGGCCAGGCGGAAGTCAGGTGTAAGGCTGCCACAAAACACACCAAACACTGGAGTTAGAGGAAAGGTTTATTGTCAGGTGGGGGAGGCCTGATGGGCTGAGGGGAGAGGGCAAGAGGGTGAGAGAGAGGAGGAGAGCGTAAGAGACAGAGATCAAGAGAGAGCATGTGTTTGGGAACAGGTCTTTTTAAACCTTTGCTGGGGGGCCAGGCAGGGAAGTAGGAGTAGTGAATCCTGAGGTTGGGCCTTGTGGCCCCCTGCTTGCAGCAATGGTGGCGGCTGGGCTAGAGCCCAGGATGGTATCAGGGCGTAAATCATGCCACAGATAAGATTGTGCCATTTTACTAACATCAGGAGTTTCATTTGGGTCTCCCACGTGAGTGGCAGGGGCCAGGCACTTGGGCTATTTTTTGCTGCTTTGCTAGGCACATTAGCAGGGAGCTGGATTGGAAGTAGAACAGCTGGGACTTGAACCAGGTCCCACATAGGATGCTGGTATCACAGGCAGCAGCTATACCACAGTGCTGTTCCCTATATGAATGTTTTAAGTAAATTGTGGGGGCCCACACTGTGGCATAGTGGATATATATAATATTATATATATAAATATATATACACATATATATATATTTTAGGTGCTTTTTTAAAAAAAAAGATTATTTTTTTACTTGATACCTTCTATCCTCTGGTTCATTCCCCAAATCAGTACAATGGCTGGGGCTGGGCCAAGCCAAAACCAGAAGCCAGGAGCCTCCTTGAGGTCTCCTACCTACAAGGGTGGCAGGGGCCCCAGGACTTGGGCCATCTGCTGCTGCTTTCCCAGGTGCGGTAGCAGGAAGCTGGATCGGAAGTGGAACAGCTGGGTCTCGAACCAGTGTCCACATGGGATGCTGGTGTTGCAAGCAGAGATTTAACCCACTGCACCATAATGCTGGCCCCATGATGGTATATATTTTGAAACAGAACCTTAATCAAAGTCAGGTCCAGCTATTATAATTAGTATCTGATACATATATAGCTCTTTAATATAATCTGGGGATTAATATGCATTCTTCATACTTTTTAATTAATATAATCCTTTTTTTTAAAAAAAAAGATTTATTTTATGTATTGAAAGGTAGAGTTACGGAGAGAGAGAGGGAGAGACAGAGAGAGAACCTGCTGGTTCACTCCCCAAATGACCACAACGGCCTGGGCTGGCCAGGCTGCAGCCAGGAGCTAGGAGCTTCATCCAAGTCTCCCATATGGGTGCAGGGGCCCAAGGACCTGGTCTATGTTTCACTGCTTTCCCAGGCACATTAGCAGGAAGCTGAATCAGAAACGGAGCAGACAGGATTTGAACCAGCACCTCTATGGGATGCTGGTGTCATAGGTGATGGCTTAACCTGCTATGCCACAGCACCAGCCCCTAGCTAATAAAATTCTTGACCAAAGTTACAAGAAAGGTATTTTTGTATTGTCATAAAATATACACGACATGGAATTTCCTGTTTTAACTGTTTTTAAGTGTGTAGTTACATGTGCTGCATTCGTGTTACTGTGTAGCCGTCACCACCATCCATCTGCAGAGAGTCTAGATCATCCAAAACTGAAGCTGCATGCTGATTCAGTAATAATTTCACAGCTCTCAGCTCCTGCCAGCCACCTTTATATTTTCTCTCTCAATGTGTTGTTCTAAGTGGAATCATACAATATTTGTCTTTGTGTGTCTAACTTAGTTCGCTTAGTATGATGTCCTCAGGGTTCACCCATGTTTGTAGCATGGGTCAGAGTTTCCTTCCTTTTTGAGGCTGAATAATATGAGTAGTCCATTGTGTGTATAGACCACATTTTGTTTACCCATTCATCCATCGATGGACATTTGGGCTATTTCCACCCTTTTCTTGGCTTTTGTAAATAATGCTGTTATGAACACTGGTGTATAAATATTTGTTTGAGTCTCTGCTTTCAATTCTTTGGGTATTTACCCAGAAGTGGTATTGCTAAATCATGATAAATTGATGTTTACCTTTTTGAGGAACCGCTCGGTGGTTTTCCAAGGAAGATAGTATTATTGTCAGCATTTTGTAGATGAGGAAGTGTATGCCCAGAAAGGCTAAGGAACTTGCCCAGCGTCTCACAGCTAGTTTGTGGAAGAGGCAAGGTTTGAAGCCTGAGTTCTTAACCAGTATACTATATTTGACTTCCTCTTTTGTATCCATCTTAGGAATAATGGGACATTACGGGATTGGCATTTGGGGCTGGAGTTTGGGGATACTCACGTTCTGTATCAAGAGTGCCTGATTTAAGGCCCTCTTCTGCTCCTGATCTAGTTTCCAGCTAATTCCCATCCTGGGAGGCAGCATGTCGTGGCAGAGTTTTGGGTCTCTGCTACCCATGTGGGAGACCTAGATTAAGTTCTGGGCTCATGGCTTTAGCCCATCCCAGTCCTGGCTATTGTGGCATTTGGGGAATAAACCAAGGGGTGGAAGATCTATGTCTGACTCTAAGCCTTCCAAATAAATACATACCTAAATTAAGAAAATTAAATAGGACATTATATTTTTCTAATTGGCAAAGATTGGCATCATTTGGAGTTTTAATAATTGGATTGTATCAAACCAATATCTTATTATTAATATTCCCTTCTTGGGTTGATTGCTTTTAGATGAGTAAATTATTATAATTCTTGCTCTTAAATTTTTTTCAGAGTAGATTAAATCAGTATACAGGAAATTCTTTATCTTTTATTTCTTTTTTAAAGATTTATTTTATTTCTTTGAAAGACAGAATTACATGGAGAGGTAGAGCCAGAGAGAGAAAGAGAGGTCTTCCATCCGCTGGTTCACTCCAAATGGCTGCAGTGGCCATAGCTGAGCTGAACTGAAGCCAGGAGCCAGGAGCTTCTTCCAGGTCTCCCAAGCAGGTGCAGGAGCCCAAGGATTTGGGCCATCTTTCACTGCTTTCCCAGGCCATAGCAGAGAGCTAGATCAAAAGTGGAGCAGCTGGGACTTGAACCGGTGCCCATATGGGATGCTGGCACTGTAGGCGAAGTCTTTAACCCACTGTGCCACAGTGCCAGCCCCATGAAACTCTTTAGCAATTTGTATTGT
Source organism: Sylvilagus floridanus (assembly GCA_949820135.1). NCBI lineage: Eukaryota > Metazoa > Chordata > Mammalia > Lagomorpha > Leporidae > Sylvilagus > Sylvilagus floridanus. The sequence goes on along the minus strand of OX463240.1, from coordinate 41,549,159 downwards.
ATAGTTTATCTCAGCCAAAAGGATGTGAAGTGATAGCAGCTTGTATTCTGCGAAACAAAAAAACAACAGCTAAAGGGCACTGATCTGGTATCTGTCATAAGAAGCCTGACTCCAGATACTCTCACTATAAAACTTAGAATTATACCTTTTATTTATTGATTTTTAAAGATTTTATTTATTTGAAAGGTAGAGTGACAGAGAGAGAGAGAGAGAGAGAGAGAGAGAGAGAGAGATCTTCCATCTGGTGGTTCACTTCCTAGATGGCCACAATCTCCCTAGATGGCCGGGGCTGGGCCAGGCCAAAGCCAGGAACTCCATCTGGGTTTCTCACAAAGGTGCCAGGGACCCAGGTACTTGGGCCATTCTCTTGTGCTTTCCCAGTTTTGTTAGCAAGGAGCTGGATCAGAAGTGGAGCAGTCAGGATTTGAGCCAGCGCTTTGACACAGAATGCCTGGATTGCAAGCGACAGCCCAGCCTGCTGCCCCACGATGCTGGCCCCTACAAATATATTTTTTGAAAGGATATTCTGGGCTGGCGCCACTTCTCTAATCCTCCGCCTGCGGCGCTGGCACCCCGGGTTCTAGTCCCAGTTGGGGTGCCGGGTTCTGTCCCGGTTGCTCCTCTTCTACTCCAGCTCTCTGCTGTGGCCAGGGAGTGCAGTGGAGGATGGCCCAAGTGCTTGGGCCCTGCACCCGCGTGGGAGACCAGGAGGAAGCACCTCTCTCCTGGCTTTGGATCGGTGCAGCACGCCAGCCGTAGCAGCCATTTGGGAGGTGAACCAATAGAAAAGGAAAACCTTTCTCTCTGTCTCTCTCTCACTGTCAAACTCTGCCTGTAAAAAAAAAAAAAAAAGGATATTCTGAACATGGATCATTTCATGGCTATTCTAAAAGCCTCTTTTGACATCGGTGCTATAAAATTAGATTAAAATTGCCTTAGAAATACTAGGGAGGCTCCCCTTAACTTGCTTGCTAGATCAACATATATTAGAGTTTTCATTTTAAAGCATACTGGTTCTCCAAGCATGTAGAATATCTTTGCCATTAAGTCTAATGTTAGCAGTGTGTTTTCCAAAGCTGCCTTTGTTGTGTTGAGGAGCTCCTTTCTATCCCGTTTTCTGAGTGTTTATATCATGAAAGGATGTTGGATCTTGTTAAGTACTGTTTTAGTGTCTAATGAGATGATTGTGTTTTTTCCCTTCATTCTGTTAATGTGATGTATTACATTAATTTAGTTTTCATATGGTGAGCCCATCTTACATTCCTGGGATAAGCCCTATTTGGTCATGGCATATAATCCCTTTTATATGTGGCTAGACACAGTTTGCTAGTATTTTCTTGAGGATTTTTGTGTTTATAACAGATATCTCCCTGTAGTTTTCCACAGTATTTTTGTATAGTTCCTTGTTTTGTTTGGTGTTATTTCTTCTTTAGTCTGTGGCACCATATGTGTGTTGTGTCTTTCACACTGGAGCACACAGCACAAAACAGCCACATGATACAAGGCATAATAGAGCATGGGCCATAGCATGAAACGTAGCTTTTCTCTTCAGTATTAGGAAGATAGAATAGAATGTCTGTAGATAACTTTTTATGTTTGTTTATTTTCATCTATTTAGAAAGGAGAGAGAGAGAGAGAGAGGGAGAGAGAGAGAGAGAGAGAGAGAGAGAGAGAGAGAGAGACATTGACATTTTCTCCTGCTGGTTACTCCCCAGATGCTTGAAACAGCCAGAGCCGGGCCAGGTGGAAGCCAGGAGTCCAGAACTGCAGCGTGGTTTCTGATGTGAGTGGCAGGGACCCAGCTCGTAGAGGATTTTTAATGAGACTGCTTCTCTCAGTTTACCAATTAATTATAGGAGACAAGAACCACCTTTAAACTAGACTACAGAGCAGTTTTTACCCACGGCTTAAATACTCTCTCCCTCTCTCTCTCTCTCTCTATATATATATATACACATATATAGTATATAATGTATTATATAATAACATATAATATATTGTATATAATATATATTAAGATTTATTTGTTTATTCAAAAGGCAGAGTTAGAGAGATTGAGAAATCAGTTTTCCCTCCACTGTTTCACTCCTTAAATGGCTGTAATGGCAGGAACGGGGCCAGTCCGAAGCCAGGAACTGGGAGCTTCTTCTGGGTCTCTCACATGGGTGCAGGGGCCCAAGGACTTGGACCATCCTCTGCTGCTTTTCCAGGCCATTAGCAGGGAGCTGGATCAGAAGTGGAGCAGCCAGGACATGAATCGGTACCTATATGGGATGCTGATGTCACAGGTGGTGTCTCTACCTGCTGAGCCACAGTGCTGGCCCCATGACTCCAGTTATATTGACAAATGATAGAAGAGTATGAAATAGTGGTAGCACATTGTTCATATGATATTTTGAAAACTTTTACTTTATCTTTTCTATGCAAATGCTTTTGAGAATATTTCTACTACTTAATTACTATCATTCACACAAGTTTTCTTTTTTCTGATCAATATTTAAGTAATTTAGTTTTGGAAATGTAATGTTGAAAAAGAAAATTATCATAGATAAAAGTTGAGAAACTTCTGCTTATTACTAATACTTTAAAGCAGACATTATTTCACTAGAAAATTTTAAGCAGTTTCATATTGAAACTATTTGGCAGGGAAATAAATATCTGGAAATATACTCTTGAGCTATTAAGATGCTGCCAACTGTTTATTTTCTGAGGATACATTTGATTTATTGTTGCCAGTATATATACATAATAAAGTAGATGACTCTCATAAAAATGTTAATCTGTTATGGATAGTCTTCTTGAAGAAAGTTTACATTAAGCAATTGGTATATATTTTTAAAAAAGATTTTATTTATTTATTTGAGAGGTAGAGTTATAGAAAGTGAGAGGGAGAGACAGAGAGGTCTTCCATCTGCTGGTTCACTCTCCACATGACCAGAATGGGTGGAGCTGTGCGGATCTGAAGTCAGGAGCCATGAGCCTCCTCCTAGTCTCCAACACGGGTGCAAGGGCCCAAGCACCTGGGCCATCTTCTGCTCTCCCATGCCATAGCAGAGAGCTGGATCGGAAGAGGAACAGCCGGGACTCAAACTGGTGCCCATATGGGATGCCAGCACTGCAGGCGGAGGATTAACCTATTGTGCCACAGTGCCAGTCCCGCAATTGGTTTGGTTTATTTTTATTTTACTTTTTCAGTAACTTTTTTTTTGGGGGGGGCAGGCAGAGTGGACAGCAAGAGAGAGAGAGAGAGAGAAAGGTCTTCCTTTGCCATTGGTTCACCCTCCAATGGCCGCTGCAGCCGGTGTGCTGCGGCCGGCGCACCGTGCCGATCTAAAGCCAGGAGCCAGGTGCTTCTCCTGGTCTCCCATGTGGGTGCAGGGCCCAAGGACTTGGGCCATCATCCACTGCACTCCCAGGCCACAGCAGAGAGCTGGACTGGAAGAGGAGCAACCAGGACAGAATCCGGCGCCCTGACCAGGACTAGAACCCAGGGTGCCGGCGCTGCAGGTGGAAAATTAGCTTATTGAGCCGTGGTGCTGGCCTTTCAGTAACTTTTTTTGTGTGAAGAATACCCACATTTTATTAGAATAAGAAATGTTTAATTATATAATTACCTTTCTGCGAGTCTAAGAATGATGTGCCTTCCTCTCTTTCAAAAAAGTTTTTTTTAAAGATTTATTTATGGGGCGGTGCTGTGGCGTAATAGGTTAAGTGTCCATCTGCATCGTCGGCATTCCATATGGGTGCTGGTTTGTGTCCTGGCTGTTGCTCTTCTGTTCCAGCTCTCTGATATGGTCTGGGAAAGCAGTAGAAGATGACCCAAGTGCTTGGGCCCCTGTACCCATGTGGGAGACCTGGAAGAAACTCCAGGCTTCCGGCTTTGGATCGGCCCAGCTCCAGTTGTGGCCATTTGGGGAGTAAACCAGCAGATGGAAGATTTGTTCTCTCTCTCTCTCTCTCACTCCCTCTCCATCCCTGTAACTCTACCTTGCAAATAAATACATAAAAACTTAAAAAAGAGAGAGATTTATTTATTTATTTGCAAGGCAGAGTTTCAGAGAGAGAAAGAGACAGAGAGAGAAAGAGAGAGATCTTCCATCTGCTGATTCACTTCTCAGTGGCTGCAACAGTTGGATCTGGGCCAGTCCAAAGCCAGGAACTTGGAACTTCTTTGAGGTCTTTCACGTAGGAGCAGGGGGCAAGCACTTGGGCCATCTTCTGTTGCTTTCCCAGGCCATAGCAGAGAGCTGGATCAGAAATGGAGCAGCCAGGACTTGAACTGGTGCCCACATGGGATGCCAGCACTGCAGGCAATGGTTTTACCCACTATGCCACAGCACTGGCACCCCTGCTTTCAGTTTTTTTAGGTGTATACCCAGAAGTGGAATTTCTGGATCCGTGATAAACTGATGTTAAAATTTTTTATGGCAGCCGGCGCCGTGGCTCAACAGGCTAATCCTCCGCCTTGTGGCGCCGGCACACCGGGTTCTAGTCCCGGTCGGGGCGCCGGATTCTGTCCCGGTTGCCCCTCTTCCAGGCCAGCTCTCTGCTGTGGCCCTGGAGTGCAGTGGAGGATGGCCCAGGTGCTTGGGCCCTGCACCCCATGGGAGACCAGGCAAAAGCACCTAGCACCTGGCTCCTGCCATCAGATAAGCGCGGTGCGCCGGCCGCAGCGCGCCGGCCGCGGCAGCCATTGGAGGGTGCACCAACGGCAAAAGGAAGACCTTTCTCTCTGTCTCTCTCTCTCACTGTCCACTCTGCCTGTCACAAAAAAAAAAAAAAAAAATTTATGGCATGACATACTGTGTTCCATGGCATCTGTGCTATTTTGCATTATTGACAACAATTCACAAAGGTTCTAATTTCTTCACATGCACAGACACTTGTCTTTGTGCTGCCAAAGAAAATACCTGAGACTGGATAATTTATGAAGAACAGAAACACATTCTGAGGCTGGTGGTGTGATGTGGCTGGTAAAGCCACCACCAGCAGTGCTGGCATCCCATATGGGTGCTGGTTCAAGACCCGGCTGTTTCACTTCCCGTCCATCTCTCTGCCATGGCCTGGGAAAGCAGAGAAGATGGCCCAAGTGCTTGGGCCCTTGCATCAGCATGGGAGACTGGGAGGAGGCTCCTGGCTCCTGGCTTCGGATGGGCCCACCTCTAGGCATTATGGCCATTTGGGGAGTGAACCAGCAAATGGTAGACCTCTCTCTCTCTCTCTGCCCCTGCCTCTGCCTCTCTATAACTCTGCCTTTTAAATAAATAAATAAATCTTAGAAAGAAAGAGAGAGGGGACTGGTGCTGTGGCGCAGTGGGTTAAAGCCCTGGCCTGAAGCACCGGCATCCCATATGGGCGCCGGTTCTAATCCCGGCTGCTCCACTTCTGATCCAGCTCTCTGCTGTGGCCTGAGAAAGCAGTTGAAGATGGCCCTAGTCCTTGGGCCCCTGCACCCGCGTGGGAGACCCAAAGAAGCTCCTGGCTCCTGGCTTTGGATCGGCACAGTTCCAGCTGTTGCGGCCTACTGGGGAGTGAACCATCAAATAGAAGACCTCTCTCCCTCTCTATCTGATGCCTCTCCTCTCTCTGTGTAACTCTGACTTTCAAGTAAATAAATAAATCTTTAAAAAAAAAAAAAAGAAGGAAGGGAGTAAGGGAGTAAGGGAGTGAGGGAGGGAGGGAGGGAGGGAGGGAGGAAGGAAGGAAGGAAGGAAGGAAGAAAGGAAGGAAGGAAGATAGATGTTTTTTCTAGTTCTAGATGCCGGGCAGGCTGAGGTCAGTGCAGCGGGTCTTCTTGCTGTGTCATCCCGTGGTGGGAGGAGAGAGGGTGAGCGAGGAGAGAGGCCAAACTCATCCTCACCTAATGAAACCACTGCTGTAATAAAGCAGCAGTCCGTTTCTGAGGGCTGGGACCTCATGGCATAATGAGGTCCCACAGCTCTACACTGTTTTGGAAGGGATAAATATCCAAATCATAGCAACTTGTCATCTTCCATTTTTATGATAACTATCCTAATGTGTGTGAAGTATTACCTCATTGTTATTTTGATTTGTGATTTGCTTTGTGGCAGTGGAAATGGAAAGGAAGGGACAAGTTTTTGAGAAATGTTTAATAAAAGGTGCTGATGATCAAATAGAAACATTAAAATGCATTGTTGGAAATTGAGTTGATATGTATGGTACATTTGCAAGATAGTGATCAGGAAATCAGTGGGATACAGCAAGAAAGAGTACTGGATGTGGAGAGGTGAATCTAATGGAGTAGTAGTTTTCAGTGCCAGGTTGAAATAAGGAAGGGAGGCTAGCATTGTGGTGCAGTGAGTCAACAACTGCCTGTGATACTGGCATCCCAACTTGGCGCCGGTTCGAGTCCCAGCCGCTCCACTTCCCATCCAGCTTCATGCTAATGTGCCTGGGAAGACAGCAGATGATGGCCCAAGTCCCTGGGACCCTGCAGCCGTATAGGAGACCTGGAAGAAGCTCCTGGATCTTGGCTTTGGCCTAGCCCAGTCTCAGGCAAATGTGGTCATTTGGGGAGTGAATCAGGGTTGGAAGATTCATTTCTCTCTCTCACTCTCCCTTTTTCTGTAATTGTGCCTTTCAAATAGATAAATCTTTTTTTTTTTTTTTGACAGGCAGAGTGGACAGTGAGAGAGAGAGACAGAGAGAAAGGTCTTCCTTTGCCGTTGGTTCACCCTCCAATGGCTGCCGCGGATGGCGCGCTGCGGCCGGCGCACCGCGCTCATCCGATGGCAGGAGCCAGGTGCTAGGTGCTTTTGCCTGGTCTCCCATGGGGTGCAGGGCCCAAGCACTTGGGCCATCCTCCACTGCACTCCTGGGCCACAGCAGAGGGCTGGCCTGGAAGAGGGGCAACCGGGACAGAATCCGGCGCCCCGACCGGGACTAGAACCTGGTGTGCCGGCGCCGCAAGGCGGAGGATTAGCCTGTTGAGCCACGGCGCCGGCCACAAATAGATAAATCTTAAAAAAAAAAAAAAAAAAAAGAAAAGAAACAAGGAAGGTTATCAGATAAGTCTAGAATGTAAGATATTCTTTAAGATTATATGTAGTAGGTTGCTTCAGTAAGCTAATTTCCTATAAGTGGGAGGTGGGAAGGATAGAGGATAGTTTTCATTTAAGAGGAATAAAGAATACATATATAACCAGCAAATGCAGTATATAAACTTTGATTGGATTTTAGGTTGAAAAAATTAGCTATGAGACATTTGGGGGCGGGTGGGCTGGATATTAGATGATCTTTACTGCAGGTTATATTGAAAATGTCCTTATTTTTATGAGGTGCATAAGTCTGCAATTACAGAGATGAAGGGAAGAATAAAAATGGCAAAATAATTAGTAATGCTTCAATCTAGGTAATGGTTATAGAATTGTTTACAATACAAAGCTTTTGACTTTTCTGTGTGCTTGAAACTTTTTGTAATTGTAGCTGGTAGAAAAAATAGGACAGGCTAGTAGCATAAAGGGGTTATGAGCAGTAATGGGGAGTAGAATATTGCCCAACATTCCCTTAAATCCGAGAGAGAGTTGAGTCATAGGAGAAGGAGCAGCCAGGTTTCCAAAGGACTTACAGAGATATGAACTCAGTACATTTCTTTCGTTTTTCAAAGATTTATTTATTTATTTGAAAGGCATGGGGGGAGGAGAGAATGAATCTGCTAGTTCACTGTCCATGTGGCATATGGCTGTAACATTCTGGGCTAGACGAGGCCAAAGCCAGGGGCCAGGAGCTTCATCTAGTTTTCTCACATGATTGGCATGGACCCAAATACTTGGGCCATTGGTGCTGCTTTCCCAGGTGCATTAGCAGGGAGCTGGATCAGAAGTGGAGCAGCCAGGTGTTGAAGTAGTTGGTCATATGGATGCTGGTGCCGAAGGAGGTTGCTTAACCCACTGTACATACAACAATGGCCCCAACCTCATTAAGCTTCAGGGAGGTAAGACAGATGCACAGAGATGAATTGAGCAAGATTGTATTTGATAAAAAAAATTGGCTATAATGAAAATTTGGAAACAATCCAAACATCCCTAATTAAGAGATTGGTTACATAAATTTCAACAAAACTCTAGAATACTAAACAGTCAGTAAAGATAATAGCATAACATCATTTTTGAGAATGAAAGATGTTCAGAATTTATTAAGAGAAAAATCAGAGAACAATATTATTGAAAGTAATTAAGTCTGTGTAGTAGGATTTGAAGTGCTTTTTACTTAAAATTCTTTTTTCATATTCTTTTCTCCCCTCCCAGTTATGTGTGAAGTTGATGATCAGAAAGGAAATGGAACTGTTTTCATTTTAGAAAATCAAATGTAAATAGCTGACCTGGAAAATTGTTTCCAGTAATTTTGATGTAGAATTAATTGTTTATTATTCAAAGAGCGATACAAATTAAGGAGTAATTGAAGATCGCAGTAGGGAGGCATGGGGCACATGAACAGATAGTTCATAACAGAAAGCAGAGGTGGAAAGCAGACATACAGATCCTTACTCCGACTGTCTTGTAATCGAAGTGTAAATTTAAGTAATGAGGTAGCATCCATTTTTGTTTACTAGATTAGCAAAAGTTGTATACTGTCATGTTATTGATGGTAAAAATGAATTGTATCAATAAGTTGTGGTACCTTCTGGTGGTACTATTCAGAGTGGAAGATTATTCATTATTTAAAATTGTGGGCTGGGTTGCAGCATCAAAACATTATAACGTTGGGGTGAGCTGGGGGCTCTAGTTTTCCCACAGGGTACTAGCAGTCAGGTTGGGTGTGGGCAGAGGAACAGCAGCATTGTTCAAGTGAGAAAGATTGGGGTTCAGCTTAGTTCTGTCTCCTAATCTGGGATTTTGGTCAGATTGTTTCCATTCGCTGAGCTTTGGTTTCTTTTTTTCCAGGGAGTCACCTCTCTGGTTGTAAATGTACATTAAGCACCTGACAGAACCTGGTGCACAGGCAGTGCTTATTCTATAAGTGCCGAATGAATGGATGTTAGTAATTAAATGCTCTCTGTAAAAGGATGTGTATGAGGGGCCAGCACTGCGGCTCACTAGGCTAATCCTCTGCCTGCAGTGCCGGCACACTGGGTTCTAGTCCCGGTTGGGGTACCGGATTCTGTCCCAGTTGCTCCTCTTCCAGGCCAGCCCTCTGCTGTGGCCCGAGAAGGCAGTGAAGGATGGCCCAAGTGCTTGGGCCCTGCATCCTCATGGGAGACCAGGAGGAAGCACCTGGTTCCTGGCTTCTGATGAGTGCAGTGTGCCGGCCATAGCAACCTCTTGGGGGAGTGAACCAACAGAAAAGGAAGACCTTTCTCTCTGTCTTTCTCTCTCTCACTGTCAACTCTGCCTGTTTGGAGGGGAAAACAGAAAAATGATTAGTAGGTAAAGCCGCCACCCGCAGTAGTGACATGCCATATGGGTGCTGATTCAAGTCCTGGCTGCTCCACTTCCCATCCAGCTCTCTGCTATGGCCTGGGAAAGCAGTAGAAGATGGCCCAAGTCCTTAGGCCCCTGTACCTGCATAGCAGATCCAGAAGAAGCTCCTGGCTTCGGATTGGCCCAGCTTCAGATGTTGTGACCATTTAGGGAATGAGCCAGCAGATGAAAGACTTTTGTTTCTCTGCCTCTGCCTCTGTGTAACTCTGTCTTTCAAATAAATAATTTTTTTTTTTTTTTTGACAGAGTGGACAGTGAGAGAGAGAGACAGAGAGAAAGGTCTTCCTTTTCCGTTGGTTCACCCCCCCCTCCCCAAGTGGCCGCTGCGGCTGGCGCACCGTGTCGATCCGAAGCCAGGAGCCAGGCGCCCCCCGCCCTGGCCCCCCACGTGGGTGCAGGGCCCAAGGACTTGGGCCACAGCAGAGAGCCGGACAGGAAGAGGAGTGACCAGGACAGAATCCAGCGCCCTGACCGGGACCAGAACCTGGTGTGCCAGCACTGCAGCAGAGGACCAGCCCAGCGAGCTGTGGCACTGGCCTAGTTTGTTCTTTTATTTGACAGCTCTAGAGGAAATAGACTGCCTAATACCTAAGACCAGGAAGGGGTTCCTCATTTTTCCTTGTTCAGATTTTTAAAAAAGATTTATTTTATTTATTTGAAAGACAGAGTTACAGAGAGACAGAGGGAGAGAAAGAGAGAATCTTTCATCAGCTGGTTCATGCCCTGAATGGCTCTAATGGCCAGGGCTGGGCCAGGCTGAAACCAGGAGCTAGGAGCTTCTTCTGGGTCTCCCACATGGGTGACAGAGGCACAAGTACTTGGGCCTTCCTCAGCTGCTTTTGCCAGGCCATTAGCAGGGAGCTGGATCAAAAGTGGAGCAGCCAGGATATGAATTGGTGCCCCTATGGGATGCCAGCATTGTTAGGCAGTGGCTTTACCCACTATACCGTAATACTAGCCCCAAATTGTTGTTTAGTTACTGAGATTTTTGTTGTGAATTTAAAATTAAAGTGAAATAATTTTATTTACTTTGTCTTTTGCAGTAGCAGAATTACAGAAAAAAATCAAAGAGGCATTTGAAGTATTTGACCGTGAGTCGAATAATACAGTGGATGTGAGGTTTGGAAACTTTTATCTTACTACGATTCAAAATTACTGCTTCAACTCATAAAGTAGAAGAGAACTCTTCACTTTTCATATTGTACCTTGCATTTCTTACACTATTTTGAATATTTATTTTCTTGTTCCTGTGAAAGGTCTTTGCTAACTATTGCTTCAGATAAATATTCTTATTCTTCATAGTCTGGTAGAAAGGATATATCCTGATTTCTCACTCCAACCTATAGATTGTAAACTCTGTGAGATGACTTCTGTAATAGTTTTAGTGTTTGGCACTTAGTTGGTACTTAGTGAATGTTTGCTGAATGAATGAATAGAATTTACTTTAAAAATATATATAGGTAAATGTTGTGGTATAGCAGGTTAAGCAGCAACTTGGAATGCCCTCATCCCATATTGGAGTTCTGGTTTGAGTCCTGGCTGCTCCACTTCTGAGCCAGCTCCCTGCTTATGCACCTGGAAAGCAGTGGATGATGGCCCAAGTGCTTGAGTTCTTGCCACCCATGTGGGAGGTCCAGTTAGAGTTCCTGGTTCCTGGCTTCAGTTTGGTTCAGTCCCAGCTGCTGTGGCCATTTGGGAAGTAAATCAGTGGATGGAAAATCTCTCTCTGTCTTTTCCTTTTTCTCTCTTTCACTTTCTCTGTCCTTATGCCTTTCAAATAAATTAAGAGTATGTAGATATATTATCAAGATATGAATGGGCCATTAAAAAGAATGATTAATAATTCTTAAGCCGAGGTACATTCTCCAGTAAAATAGTAGAAAAACCAAACCAAAACAGAATACAGCAGAAACATACGAAGATGAAATATGTAAAAACTGTCTGATCTGGAATGAAGGATAGGAGATAAAGAATAATGTAACCATGGGGTGGGTGTTGTGGCCTAGTGGGTTAAAGCACCACTTAACGATGCCCTCATTGCATATCTGGGTACCTGCTTGAGACCTGGCTCTTCCATTTGTGACCCAGCTTCCTGCAAACACAAACTGGGAGGCCCTAGATGATAACTCAAGTACCTGGGCGTTTGGCCCCCATGTGGGAGACTACGGTGGAGTTTTGGCCTCTTGCTTTGGCCTGATCCAGCTCTGGCTGTGCCCCAAATGTGGGCATTTGGAGAGTGATCCAGTGGGTGGAGGATCTCTCTGTGTGTCTGTCTCTGTTTCTCTCTGCTGTCTGTCACTCTGCCTTTCAAATAAAATAAGCATTTAAAAAATAAACATAATGGTGTACATCATAAAATAATAACTAAAAGAAACAAATATATGAGTCCAATAGAAATTATAGGATGTGGGCCACATATATCAAAGGCAATGGGACTTTTTTTTTTTTTTTTTTTTTTTGACGGGCAGACTGGACAGTGAGAGAGAGAGAGACAGAGAGAAAGGTCTTTCTTTGCCGTTGGTTCACCCTCCAATGGCCGCCGCGGCTGGTGCGCTGCGGCCGGTGTACGGCGCTGATCCGATGGCAGGAGCCAGGTGCTTCTCCTGGTCTCCCCTGGGGTCCAGGGCCCAAGCACTTGGGCTTCTCCACTGCACTCCCTGGCCACAGCAGAGAGCTGGCCTGGAAGAAGGGCAACCGGGAGAGGATCTGACGCCCCGCGCAGGACTAGAACCCAGTGTGCTGGCGCCGCAAGGCGGAGGATTAGCCTAGTGAGCCGCGGCGCCGGCAGTGGGACTGTTCTTAAAGAAGATAATTTCGTGGGATCACAATCTCAAGGCCCTGTGCCCTGTACAGAGGCCAGCAGAGCAGTAGGACATGACTTAGGAAAGCAGTGCTGGAATGGAGCTGGTTGGAGCCATTACCGCCTGGACTGCTCAGAGGACTCTGCTTTAACCTGAGCCAGCCGAGTGAGCACCTTGAGACGTTTTTGATCACATTGTAATAGTATGTATTCTTTCGTATTTTACAGGAAAGGTTCAAGGCTGATATATGGGATCAGTTTCATTTCTTTATAGTACTACCTTAGAAGGTTGGTTTGTGCCTCAGCTGTGTGTACAGGGCTAATCCCGTGGGTGAGGTGGAGAACAGTTAGGTTTAGCTCTGTGGAAGGCCCCTAGTGAAACTCGGCTCAACCATTGCCAAGTGGGTGTGAGAGGAGCATGCTGGGTTGCAGCACTGCTGCACAGCTCCAGTGGCTCTGGTCACACCGCACTCTGGATGACACTCCAGGGAGCCCTTGACCCTCCCAGCAGGGAGGCCAGCACGAAATGAGTGACGGATGGTGGTGCTGGTGAGAGTTGGGAGGGGGTGTGGGGCTTGCAGCTCTGGTTGTTTGAATGACTAAATATGTAGGTCCTTCGGAGAGTTCCTAGGAAAATGAAATTAAAAGGTCAGTTTATTTGGGCACAAAATTATTTGCGATCTATGCTCAGTGATTTATAATAGGTATTTTCTGTGAACTTTTTTTTTTAAGACTTATTTTATTTGAAAGACAGAGTTACAGAGAAAGAGAGAGGGAAAAATATCTTTCTTCTGCTGGTTCTCTCCCCAAATGGCTGCAACAGCCAAAGCTGAGCTAATCTGTAGCCAGGAGCCAGGAGCTTCTTCCGGATCTCCTATGTGAGTGGCAGGGGTCTGAGCATTCCGGCTATTTTCTGCTGCTTTCCCAGGGGCATTAGCAGGGAACTGCATTGCAAGTGGAGCAGCCTCGGATAGAACCAGCATCAGTATGGGATGCTGGCATTGCAGGTGGTGGCTTAACCCAGTGTGCCACAAATGCCAGCCCCTTCCTTGAACTTTAGAAGAGCCCTTGTGTATGAATGGAAAGTGCCTTGACCTCAGATCTCTTACTGTAGCTGCAGGCTTCTGCTGGGGACAGAGTAGAGAGGCATTGCTGGAGGAGTCAGTGACAGTATAGCTTTAAGAGAGGGCAAGGAAGGGAGAGAAGAGAAATCAGCATTGTGTGACAGCTGACTAGCTGATAAACTGGTTGGGCTCTTGGGGCTTTGTGCATATTACCACATTTTAATCTTGTTATTTGTGTGATAAGCGTTGCCATCTTTAATCTCTGGAGACAAAGAGGATGCAGATTGCTTGGTGAATGGCATGTTGGGGTTTCTCTGTTCCCAGTCTTTACTGTGCTGCAGTGTCCACGTCCCCAGCCTGCCCTGTTGGGACTCCGGGAGCTCGGCTCCTGCCTTTACGCTTCCTCACAGTGGCACGGAAATCTCTCGACTCCCTTAGAGCAGTGATGCCAGGCCTTTTTTGGTAAAAGGGCCAATTCAGGAAAAATAAACATGTTTATGGGCTACATCTTTTTCCCATTCCAAATTAAAATTACTCAGGCCCTCAGGGAAAGTGTGTGTATGTCTTTACAACTGAAATAGTTTTACTTTATTAAGTAAAGATGTTTACTGTGAAAATTGGCATTGTTTTTAGCATTAAAATATTAATGCTAAGCATATTTGAAGAGTAACAATGTAGATGAATGCGGTATTCTGATCATCATTCCTTATGTTAATTGGTAGAGGCTTTAAAGTGTATAATGCAGGGCTGGTGTTGTGGCTCACTTGGTTAATCCTCCACTTGCAGCGCTGGCATCCCTTATGGGCACTGGGTTCTAGTCCCGGTTGTTCCTCTTCCAGTCCAGCTCTCTGCTGGGGCCTGGGAGGGCAGTGGAGGATAGCCCAAGTGCTTGGGCCCTGCACCCGCATGGCAGACCAGGAGGAAGCACCTGGCTCCTGGCTTCGGATCGGTGTAGCTCCTGCCATAACGGCCATTTGAGGGGGTGAACCAGCAGAAGGAAGACCTTTCTCTTTGTCTCTCTCACTATCTCTATCTGTCAAATAAATAAAAAATAAAGTGTATAATGTGTGTTCTCATGCTGCTGATAGCATTATCATCCACTCTGTCGAAATTGGAAATTAAGGGAAGAGGAGCAAAATGACCTGCTCAGAGTAGTGTCTTGTGTGGGGCAGCGTTCTCCTGGTTGTCTGTGCTCTGGCGGGGAGGGGCTCTCGCAAGGCGATGATGCTTGCACCTGTCTTTCCCATCCTTGGCTCCTCCTTCACCATTTGTAGAAGCACTGGATGTATCTGGACTTGGTTTTGGCATATGATTGTATGACTGAAAGTCAATCGACTTATTTTCAGATTACTAAACAGCCTATTTACTTTCTAAATTGTTAGTTTCTTTTATAATTTGTGCATTTTATATAATTAGGCCTACTTTTAGTTTTCTGCTCTCTTGCTTTACTTTTCACTCTTACGTTGGTTTAATGCTGTGTTAACTATAATCTGTGTATAAAATGCTTTAATGTCTGGTAGAGCTAGTCTCTTTATCACTTTTAATGAAGGATTTAAGGCAGTATCTGGTGTGAAGGTTGAGCAGTGTGAAGCAATGTCTCTGAACAGCATGAGGGTGCCAGAGAGACCTGCAGGCGCCGGCTGTGGGCGGGCAGAGCACACCGTTGCCTGAGAGGCTGCCTGGGCACCGGAGTGTGCTGGCTCCCAGGTGACAGTGACAGGGCTGACCCAGGCCCCTTAGATGTGAGGTTTGTCCTGGCTACTCTCCCTTCCCCTTATCTCTGCTTGGCACATATTGAAGGAGTGGATTTGAAAGTTTGTGTACTGGCTGCCAGGCAACCAGTGGGCTGCACACTGCTATCTAAGACCTTATGAAATGGGCTCCCTGCTTCCCTCAGACCCCTGAGGGGCAGCCCCAGAGTCAGACTTCCTGGGTGCCAGTCCCAGCGCTGGGACCAGGAATACACTTCAGGTTCTCTTTGTCCCTCAGCTTTTACATTTGCCTCGTGGCATTGGTCGTACAAGTAAGTAGTTTTCAGAGTGGGGTTTAGAGACCACTGTGTGTCCCCCGGAGCCTTTCAGGTGTCCTGCTTTCATCATAAAGTTGAGACAGCATTACTTATGTTCATTCTCATTTAAAAAATATTTATTTAAGAGGCAGAGAGACAGAGAAGAAAGAAGGTGAGGGAGAGGGAGCATGCTCTCATCTGCTCATTCGCTCCCCCAATGCTGTCAGTGACCCAAGGAATAAGGGAGGAAGCTGGGAGCCAGGAACTCAATCCCTGTCTCCCATGTGAATGGCAGGAACCCAACTACCTGAGCCATCACCTGCTTCACTTCAGGGTTTACATTAGTAGGAAGCTGGAATCAGGAGCCAGAGCCGGGAATTGAACCCAGGTACTCTGATGTGGTGTGTGAGTGGCTTAACTAGTGCTTCAACCACTAGACCACATGCCTGCCCTGCATTCTCATTTGTTTTGCAAGTATGTATTGGAGGGCTTCAAAGGCTACATGATATGCAGTATTATAGGCTGCAGAACTAGATATGAGAATCTGGTATCTTAACCAGGCATTAAAGAGATGTGCAAACATGTAAAACGATACCATTCTTCAAATAAAATTAATTTTTGTTTTGGAAACTGGTAATTTATACAGCTGGAATTTACCTGGGTGCTCAGTGTGGAACATGGCAATGCTAACCAGCATGTCAAGCTCTAGGCCAGACTCTCACCCACAGTGGACATTTTTAAAACTCAGAATAATATTGGTTTGGAGCAGATTATTTTGAAGTTTAAATTTAGAGCAATATTAACTATTGCTATTATTTTCCCTTATATTCTTTTTAAAAAATATTTATTTATTTGAGAGGCAGAGTTACAGACAATGAGAGGGAGAGACAGAGAGAGAGAGAGATCTTCCATCCACTGGCTCACTCCCCAAATGTTCGAAACGGCCAGAACTGGGCCGATTGGAAGCTGGGAGCCAGGAGATTTTTCTGAGTCTTCCTCACGGGTGCAGGGCCCTAAGGAGTTTAACCATTTTCTACTGCTTTCTGAGGCCATATCAGAGAGCTGTTTTGGAAGTAGAGCAGCCAGGACTTGAACCAGGCGGCAGCTTTACCTAACTATGCCATAGCACTGGCACCTCTACCTTCATATTCTTGAAGTATGTAATTCAGACTTATGTTTCTCCTGTTCAGTCTCGATGAATAATGTTGCATTATTGTACATAACAGAGCCCTTGTAAGAATTTTCACTTGGGGCTAGTGCTGTGGTGCAACAGGTTAAGCCACGGGCCTACAGTGCCAGCATCCCATATGAGTACCGGTTCGAACTGTGGCTGCTCCCCCTCCCCCCATTTTTTTTTTAAATTATTTTTTATTTGAAAAGCAGAGTTACAAAGAGAGAGAGGGAGAGACAGAAAAAAAAGAGGGATTTTCCATCTGCAGATTGACTCCCCAGATGACTGCAATGGCTGGAGCTGGGCTGATCTGAAGTCAGGAGCCAGGAACTTCTTCTGGTCTCCCACATGGGTGCAAGGGCCCAAGTACTTGGTTCATCTACTGCTGCTTCCCAGGCACATTAGCAGGGAGCTGGATTAGAAGTGGAGCAGCCAAAAAATAAAAAAAAATTAAAAAATTTAAAAAAAAGGAAGTGGAGCAGCCAAAACACGAACTGGCGCCTATATGGGATGCAGGCACCCCAGGTGGCGGCTTTCCCCACTACACCACGGCCACGTCTCTGTTGATCTTTCCAATCCTAAAGTATTTCACTTTTCTGTTCCATTTTCTTTATATTAAATGGTTCTTTAAGCTGGCTCCATGAAAAACACTAAAAATGGGTTTTTAGAAAATTTTATATAATTGAGAGGGAGAGAGAAAGAGCTCTCATCCACTGGTTCACTACCTGCTGTGGCCCTGGCTGGGGACCAAAGCTGGGAGCCAAGAATGCGATACAGGTTTCCCACACAGCCGGCAGGAACCCAATCATTCAAGCCATGCTGGCTCCCAGGGTATGCATTAGCAGAAGCTGGAATCAGGAGCTGGAGCCAGGTATCAAAGCAAGGCACTTAAATATGAGACCTGGGTGTGTTAGCCAGTGGATTAACTGCTAGGTCAGTGCCCCACCATGGGAAAGTTTTTAATATTAGGGACATTTCAATTTTACCTCATAGAAAACTTGAATACATATTCCCATACTTCATTTAGAAATCAGTCAAAATCATAATTTTGAATAGATGACATGCATATAGCAGAAAATTCTAAAGGCACAGAGAACATACAGTGATAAGTAAATCTGCTCCCCCAAATCTTGGCCAAGCAGGACCCTTTTCTTTTTTTTTTTTCTTTTTTTTTTTTTGACAGGCAGAGTGGACAAGTGAGAGAGAGAGACAGAGAGAAAGGTCTTCCTTTGCCGTTGGTTCACCCTCCAATGGCTGCCGCGGACAGCGCGCTGCGGCCGGCACACCGCGCTCATCCGATGGCAGGATGCCAGGTGCCAGGTGCTTATCCTGGTCTGCCATGGGGTGCAGGGCCCAAGCACTTGGGCCATCCTCCACTGCACTCCTGGGCCACAGCAGAGAGCTGACCTGGAAGAGGGGCAACCGGGACAGAATCCGGCGCCCCGACCGGGACTAGAACCTGGTGTGCCGGCGCCGCAAGGCGGAGGATTAGCCTGTTGAGCCACAGCGCCGGCCAGGACCCTTTTCTAAAGGCAAGATTTGTTGCAAGTCTCTCTAACTCCTTTAGAGATAGTCCATGTGAATATGTTTGTATTTATTGTGAAATATACATGCACAAACCTTGCTTCTTGGTTGAAGTCTATAGTTCAGGGGCTTTGGCATTAATGTAATCACACAACTGTCACTGCTACCCTCTCCAGCACTTTTTCATTTTCCCTGTGGCCATTGAACGTTAAGTCCCTGTCTCCCCATCCTCCAGCCACTGGCAACCACATTATGAGCTTGTTTATTCTTGATACCTCTTGCAGGTGGAATAGTACAGTATTTTCTTTTATGTCTGGCTTATTTCACTTAGCATAATGGCATCAAGGTTAATCCATTTTGTAGCACGTGTAAGATTCTTCTGAATAATATTCCATTGTATGTGTATGCCACATTTGTTTATCCATTCACCTGTTTGTAGACCTTTGGGTTGTTTTTACCTTTTAGCTATTGTGAATAATGATGCTATGAATAGGGGTATACAGGCATCTGTTCACATCCTTGCTTTAGTTCTTTTGTATATATATCCAGAAATCAAATTACCTATTATCTGGTCCTTCTATGTTCGATCTTTTTTATGAGGAACCATTATAGTCTTCTTCAGTGCTGCACCATTTCACATTGCTATCAAACTGGAACAAAGGTTCCAGTTTGTCCATATCTTTGTCAACACTTTATTTTCTGTTCTTTTGGTTTTTGTTATTGTTATTTTTATAATAGTCATCTAAAAGGGTGCAAAATGGTATCTTATTATGACTTTGATTTGTGTTTCTAATGATGACTAACAGCAGTTTTTTATTGCTTTTTGGCCATTTGTACACTCTGGATAATTGTTTATTCTAGTCTTTGACCCATGTTAAAATCAGGTTGTGTGGGTTTTTGTTTTTTTTTTATGTTAAGTTGCAGGATGTGTGTGTATTTTTAACACAAATGGTAAGATGCTATGTAAACCATTATAAATCTCTTAATTCCTTAAGAAATAGCCCATGAAAATATGCTTCTTTCATTTATTAATATAGCTTGGTGATTATCCTTTATTAATATGTAAAGATCTTTTTGGAGTGAATGTTTAATGCGGTGGTTAAGCCACCACTTGAAGTGCCTGCATCTCATATGTGAGTGCCTGGATTCGAGTTCTGACTCTGCTCCTGATCCCACCTTTGTGCTACTGTGTGCCTGAGGAGGCAGCAGGTGATGGCTTCAGCAGTTGTGTCCCTGCCATCCATGTCACACACCCTGGATTGGATTTTGTGCTCCTGGCTTCAGCTTGGCTCAGCCCCAGCTGTTGTGGGCACTGGGGAGTGAACTAGCAGGTGGGTGATTTCTCTGTTTCTGTCTTCTCTTTCTTTGTTTCTCTCTGCTTTTCAAAAATAAATACATATTTTAAAAAATCTTTTTTTTTGTAGTATGGATGAAGTGTAATGTAATGAGTTGCTCTGTCATTGATGGATATTTATTTCTTTTTTTTTTTTTTTTTTTTTTTATTTTGACAGGCAGAGTGGACAGTGAGAGAGAGAGACAGAGAGAAAGGTCTTCCTTTTGCCGTCGGTTCACCCTCCAATGGCTGCCGCGGACGGCGCGCTGCAGCCGGCGCACCGCGATCATCCGATGGCAGGAGCCAGGAGCCAGGTGCTTTTCCTGGTCTCCCCATGGGGTGCAGGGCCCAAGCACCTGGGCCATCCTCCACTGCACTCCTGGGCCACAGCAGAGGGCTGGCCTGGAAGAGGGGCAACCGGGACAGAATCCGGCGCCCCGACCGGGACTAGAACCCGGTGTGCCGGCGCCGCAAGGCGGAGGATTAGCCTGTTGAGCCACGGCGCCGGCCTGGATATTTATTTCTAAGTTTTTTCTGTAATAGTAGTGCATACTGTATACTGCAGAGACTCTCTTAGTATGCATGCAATTTTGTGACAGAATTTTCCTCTAGGAGAAATTCCTGGAACTGTATTAAAGTGCATGAATATGTTTTATAGATGTTGCTTTATTGACAGGATAGTCTCTCATCTCATTATGTGAGATTGCTTGTTTCCCCACTCTCTCTTAAACTCAGTTATCAAAATTTGGGATTTTTGCCAATCTGATATGTGAAAAATAGAAACTCAGAGTTAATTTTTCATATCTCTAAAATCTATTTGTATTTTCTTTTGTTTGAACTAGCAGCTCCTGACCTCTTCCCATTTTCCCACTGAATTATTTATATTTTTAAATATTAAAGATCTTAGCCTTAGTCTGTGATATGTACATGCCACTAATTCTTTCTCCTTTTTTTGGCTTTAGAAATTTTTTAAAAATCAGTGAAATTATATGAAGATACTTCAGGAAGTTCATAGAGAATAACTTAAAATAGGTTTATATTTTGACACAAAAATTTTTGAAATCCATGCATATGGGGGTTCTTCAAGAAGTTCATGGAAATATGTATTATGAAAAAACAGTGTATAGATTTCAAAGTTTTTCCACACCAATATAGACTTTCTTTCTTTTCTTTCTTTTTTTGTTTATTTGACAGGTAGTGTTACAGACAGAGAGAGAGAGAGAGAGAAAGGTCTTCCTTCCGCTGGTTCACTCGGTTCACTCCCTAAATGGCTGCCACGGCCAGAGCGATGCCGATCCGAAACCAGAAGCCAGGTGCTTCTTTCTTGGTCTCCCACATGGGTGCAGGCGCCCAAGCACTTGGGCCCATCCTCCACTGCCTTCCCTGGCCACAGGAGAGAGCTGGAATGAAAGAGGAGCAACCAGGACTTGAACCTGGCGCCCATATGGGATGCTGGCACTGCAGGCGGAGGATTAACCTAGTGTGCCACCGCCCTGGCCCCGTCACACCAATATAAACTTAATTGTTAACTCTGTTTTCCATGATGCACCTTTTGTGTATGTTTTAATTTTTGGAAACAAAAGTAATTTTGAGTAGTTTTGGTTTTTTCTTTCAAGATTTCCTTCCTTCCTTCCTTCCGTCCTTTCTTTCTTTCATTTGTTTGTTTCAAAAGCAGAGTTACAGAGAGAGAGAGAGAGAGAGAGAGAGAGAGAGAGAGAGATCTATCTTCCATTCGCCTGTTGACTCCCTAGATGGCCGCAGTGATGGCCTGAGCTGCACCCATCTGAAGCCAGGAGCCAGGAGCTTCTTCCGGGGCTCCCATGTGGGTGCAGGGGCCTAAGGACTTGAGTCATCCTCCACTGCCCTCCCAGGCCATAGCAGAGAGCTGAATCGGAAGTGGAGCAGCCAAGACTCAAACTGGTGCTCATTTAGGATGCCGGCACTGCAGGCGGCAAATTTACCTGCTACGCCACAGTGGTGGCCCCCAAGTTACATATATTTTTAACACTCTATTGTAATCGACTTTAGAGTAGACTGTTATGTAAGAATTTGGTGAGGGGCTGGCGTTGTGATGCAGTGGGTTAAGCTAAGGCCTGCAATACTGGCATCCATATGGGCACCAGAGTAGACCATTTCCAACCCAGTTTTTTTTTTTTTTTTTTTGACAGGCAGAGTGGACAGTGAGAGAGAGAGACAGAGAGAAAGGTCTTCCTTTTGCCGTTGGTTCACCCTCCAATGGCCGCCGCAGACGGCGCGCTGTGGCCGGCGCACCGCGCTCGTCCGATGGCAGGAGCCAGGAGCCAGGTGCTTTTCCTGGTCTCCCCATGGGGTGCAGGGCCCAAGCACCTGGGCCATCCTCCACTGCACTCCTGGGCCACAGCAGAGGGCTGGCCTGGAAGAGGGGCAACCGGGACAGAATCCGGCGCCCCGACCGGGACTAAAACCCGGTGTGCCGGCGCCGCAAGGCGGAGGATTAGCCTGTTGAGCCACGGCGCCGGCCCCAACCCAGTTTTTTGCTAATGCGCCAGGGAAATCAGCAGAAGGTGGCCCAAGTATGTGGACCTTTGTACCCATGTGGGTGACCTGGAGGGAGTTCCAGGCTCATGGCTTTGACTTGGTTCAGCTTTGGCTGTTGTGGGCTTTTAAGGGAGTGAACTAGCAGATGGAAGACCTCTCTCTCTTTCTGTAACCTTGCCTTTCAAATGAATAAATAAATATTAAAAAAAATTCGGGGAGCTAATATGATACAATCCCTTTTTCCCAGCCTCACTCATCTGTCCTGTTCCCATGCTTCATTGCCTTCATAGTGTGACCTTAGGTATTGGCATTCCAGACTATTCTGTGTTTACCTTGTACCTGCCCTATCTATAGGAGATTTTTCCCAATATTTTCTCAGTTTTTTAAAAAATATTTTAAAGGCTTATTTATTTATTTGAAAGAATCACCCACACACACACACACAGAGAGAGAGAGAGAGAGAGAGAGTGAGAGAGTATGAGTGTGAGTGTGAGTGCTTTCAACCACTGATTCATTCCCTAAATGCCTGCAACAGCCTGGGCTAGGCCAGGCAAAAGCTAGGTGCCAGGAACTCTATCCCAATTTCTCATGTGAATGGCAGGAACCCAAGGACTTGTGCCATTATCTGCTCTTCCGGGCATGTTAACAGGGAGCTACATTGGAAGCATGGAGTAGCTGGGACTGGAATCAGGCACTCCAGTGTGAGATGCTGGCCTCACAAGCAGAGGCTTAGCCTACTGTGCCACACACCCATCCCTAGAGATTATTATTTTTTATTTGAATGGTAGAGAGAAAGAGAATTTGCTGCTGTCTGCTGGTGTACGTCCTAAATGCCAGTAACAGCCAGGCTGAAGCGGGGAGCCAGGAATCAATCCAGGTCTCCCACACAGAACAGGTAGGAGGTGGGTGGACAGAGACCCAACCACTTGAGGTATGATCTGCAACCTGCTGGGGTGTGCATGGTTAGGAAGCTGGAATTGGGAGCAGAGCTGGACCTCAAGCTGAGGCACTCTGATATAGGATGAAGGCATTTTAACTGCTAGATCCAATGCCAGTCCTCCTCCCCCTCCCCTCCCCTCCCCTCCTCTCCCCCCCTCCCCCTCTCCCCTCCTCCCCCTCTCCCCTCCCCTCCCCTCCTCTCCTCTCCTCCCCTCCCCTCCCCCTCTCCCCTCCCTCCCCTCCTCCCCTCCCCTCCCCTCCCCTCCCCCCCTCCCCCTCTCCCCTCCCCTCCCCTCCTCTCCTCTCCTCCCCTCCCCTCCCCTCCCCTCCCCTCCTCTCCTCCCCTCCCCTCCCCTCCCCTCCCCTCCCCTCCCCCCTCTCCCCTCCCCTCCCCTCCCCTCCCCTCCTCTCCTCTCCTCCCCTCCCCTCCCCCTCCCCCTCCTCTCCTCTCCTCCCCTCCCCTCCCCCTCCCCCTCTCCCCTCCCTCCCCTCCTCTCCTCCCCTCCCCTCCCCTCCCCTCCCCTCCCCCCTCTCCCCTCCCCTCCCCTCCCCTCCCCTCTACTCCCCTCTCCTCTCCTCTCCTCTCCTCTCCTCATGTTTACATGAATGCTTTGCCATCAAGCCTCTCCTATCAGAACAAGTCTCTTTCACTCTTTTAAAAATATTTAGTTATTTATGTTGAAAGTCAAAATTACAGAGATGGGGTGGGGAGAGAGACAGACAGACAGACAGACGTCTTCATTCTGCTGGTTCAATCCCCGATGGCTGAAACAGCCAGCACTGGGCCAGGCTGAAACCAGGAACTAGAAGCTTTATCCGGATCTCCCACATTGGCAGCAGGGTTGCAAACACATGGGCCATCTTCTGCTGCTTTTCCCAGGCCGGGAACTGGATGGGAAGTGGAAGTGGAACTCACATGAGATGCTGGTATCACGGATGACAGCTTTACCTGCTACGCCACAACACTAGCCCCCCAAGTCATTTTTTAATGCAACTTTTAAAAAGCAACTTTCATCTTCAGCTCAGCTTGAGCCTCTGAGGTGCATGACATCAAGTATCTATCTATCTCACCGATAGGGAGAGTTAATTAATTAGCAGTTGGCAGGAACATTGAGCGTATTAGATCCTGCTTCTGATTGAATAAGAAGTAGCTAACAAGAATGTTTTTTGTAAGGGTTAGAAATAACTTTCAAAGAGAACTGGAGATGCCACAAGTATCGCTTCTACTTCTTCACATTTAATACTGTTTATAAAGAGATATTAATACAACATTTCACAATTCATTTCATCAGGCAGTAAAACTTGTCAGCAGGATGGAGAAATTAGGTGGTCAGCTTCTGCAAATAATTATTATCTGAGAAAGCTGAGGCTACTCAAAGAAGGTTTGAAAAATTGTGTAGGTCAAACAAGTCTGTATTTGTGCCATGTGGAACCTCATATAAAAGAGGAATTGGAATTGTTGGATGCATATATCCCTCAATGGGGAGTGAATTGTGAAAACTGGAGTGGGGCTGGCGCTGTGGCATAGCGGGTAAAGCCACTGCCTGCAGGACTGGCATCCCATATGGGTGCCAGTTTGGGTCCCGGCTGCTCTACTTCCGATCCAACTCTGTGCTATGGCTGGGAAAGCAGAAGATAGCCCAAGACCTTGGGCCCCTGCACCTGCGTGGGAGACCCGGAAGAAGCTCCCGGCTCCCGACTTTGGATCGGCACAGCTCCAGCTGTTGCAACCAATTGGAGAGTGAACCAGTGGATGGAGGACCTCTCTCTCTCTCTCTTTCTCTGCTTCTCCTTCTCTCTCTGTGTAACTCTGACTTTCAAATAAATAAATAAATCTTAAAAAAAAAACAAACTGGGGTTTCTTTGTATAATGATAGCTCATACATTTGAATGATTGAATGATGAACTTAGGTAAGTATCTTGGTTAAAGCTCAAAAAATATTGAGTTACAAATTTTGAAAGGAAGCAAACATTATGGTGTGATATATATGAATTTTAAAAACATAAATTGATACTATTTCTGAATACATAGACATACATGAGAATAATAGTATTATCCTCAGAACTGCGTTTGTATCTGAAGATGGAGGGTAAAGGTGGGGAGTGGGACTTCGCTGTTTCTGCAATGTTTAGGGAAAAATTCTAAAGCATGTGGAGTGAAATATTAATGTCTATGAAATTTGGCAGTATATATGTGGCTGTCATATCTTTCCTGTGTTTTTCTCTGAAATGTTTCAGTTACACATAAATGAAAATTTCCTGAGTGATTTGCACCTTGTCCCTTCCATTTCACTTTCCAGTTACTTTCTGCAAAGTTGATTATCATACCTGTTTGATGAGCTGTGATTAAGGAGTTAAAGGGCTTTAAAAAATCATCCCAAACCCTGCTTCTGAACTAACAGTTATTGTTAGCTATCATTGTAGACCTCTTTCTATCCATGTGTTACAGGATAAATGGATAGAAAGGTGGAGAGTTAATAAGAAAGGAAGAAGCAGGAAAGGAAGGGAAGGAAAAGTGAAAAAAATTATGGAAGGAAAAAAACCAGACTATCATCTCCACAAGGGTAGGGGTTTCTTTTATGCCCTCTGCTCTATCTCAGTACCTAGAACTGTGTTCAGTACAAAATGGATGTCTGCTAAGTTTTTATTGAATGAATGAGTGGAGGGCATGATTTTTGAAAATATAAAGCAGGGGCCCGGGCTGTGACTAAGCTGCCGCCTGTAGTGCTGGCATCCCATATCGGTGTCAGTTCAAGTCCCAACTGCTCCATTTCCTGTCCAGCTCCATGATGACGTACTTGGGAAATCAGTGGAGGATCGCTCAAGTGCTCGGGCCCCTACACTCCCGTAGAAGACCCAGCTGAAGCTTCTGGCTCCTGGCTTCAGTCTGGCCCAGCTTTGACCGTACCCACTTGAAGAGTGAACCATTGAATAGAAGATCTCTCTCTCTCTCTCTCTGTCTCTCCTTTCCTCCCTCCCTCTCTCCCTCCTTCTCTCTCACTCTCCCCCTCCTTCCCTCCCTCTCCCTCCCTTCTTCCATCCTTTACTCTGTAACTCTGCCTTTACAATATTTATATCTATAAAGCATAGTTTAATTTTACTTAACTATAATAAAATAAATTTAAATGCAAGAAATTGTATAATCTCAAATGCTTGTTTGATGTAGGAGACATTATTTTAAGTTCAGAAAAGAGAAAAACATTAAGAGCATATAATTTTGTGTGTGTGTGTATGAGAGAGAGAAAGAGAGAGAGAGAGAGAGAGAGTTTAAATGTGTTTATTTTCATCTCTTTGAAAGACAGATCAATATATATATAGAGAGAGACAGAGAGATCTTGCATCTTAGATCTTGTATCCTCTGGTTCAGTCCCCAAATGCCCACAATAGCCAGAGTTGGGCCAGGCCAAAGCCAAGAGTTCAGAACCCAGAATTCCATCCAGGTCTTCCATGTGGTGGTGGGAGCCCAACTACTTGAGCCATCACCTCCTGCCTACAACAATGTGCATTAGTAGGAAGCTGGACTTGAAAGTGGAGACAGTACTTGAACCCAGTCACTCCCATATGGGATGTGGGAGTCCCAAGTGGCAACTTAATCTGCCATGCCACAACATTTATGTTTGTTTTTAAATATAAAAATATAAAAAATATATAAATATATAAAATATATAAAATTAAATATAAAAATATAAAAAATAAAAATATATTAAAATATAAAAAAGTCAGTTAACTACTTACACTGAAAATTTGGAGGACATAGCACTTTGAAAAAGTGCTACGGAGTTGGTTAAGCCTCCACCTGCAGCTCTGGCATCCCATATGGGTGCTGGTTTGTGTCCTGGCTCTGCCTCTTCCGATCCAGCTCTCTGCTTTTGGCCTAGGAAAGCAATGGAGGATGGCCCAAGTCCTTGGGCCCCTGCACCCACATGGGGGACCCAGAAGAAGCTCCTGGCTTTGGATCTGCCCAGCTATGCCCGTTGTGGCCATCGGGAGAGTGAACCAGTGAATGGATGACCCCTCTCTCTGTTTGTCCCTCTGTCTGTAACTCTGCCTCTCAGATAAATATAACAAAAACCCCTTGTATATATGAAATGTTTAAAAAGCCTCCTGAATTTCCCCCTGACTAATAATATATCTTCAGTTTATTATTATATTTACACTAAAAAGGTAGACTATTCATAGCTTGTTTAGTACTCATGTAGCTTGTATTTTGGGGGTATATTTGAATGGAATTACTGCTAACCACCGTTTTCCTGTTTTGTTCTCCGTCTTTGCATTCTTTGATTGACGCCTGTTGTCTGGATTCTCTTGTCAGACTTTGTCTTCAGGAAGTGCTCCTGAATGTTCTCCTCTAAGTTCTTCTATGTTCATATTGTTTGCTTCACTCCTGAATGATGGCATCTCGTACAGTCACACCATTTTTAATGACTGTGAGGTGTTCCAGTGTGTGAATACACTGTAACAGATTGCCTAATTTTGGAAATTTGGATTCTTTGTAAACCAAATTTGTAATAGGATGCTGCTATAATTTTGTCATGGCACAATTATTTATGTAAATTGTTCAGAGTCCTTATATCTTTCCCAGACCACCAAAAAAGAAGTCCCTTAAGCCCAGTTTCTTTTTATCTTGTCCTGTGGAGATAGAGTACTTGTGTATCAGGCTTTATAATTTAGTTCTGAGAGTAGGCTGGTAGACAGCCACATAAGAAACCCACTCTGCCCTGGCCATGTTATGACACAGCATAACGAGCAGGGCCTACCCAAAGGTGGCTCCCTCTGCTCTGGACTTCCCAGGTTACATAACTGGAGAGAACACATTGAGAGAAAAGGAACAAGCCCCATTCTGGATCCTGGGGCATGCTAAGGTTCAGGAGTTAATACGAGAAGTCAGAAAACGAAATGTGGACAAGTGGACACCAAAGAGAGAGAAACTAGCTGGACATGGTGTCCCAGAAGCCAAGAGAACAATGTGTTTTCGAAAGAGAATGTGCCTGTGTAATGTCTACACAGGACAAGTTGCTAGGATGTTCTTTGTGGCTCATTACATCTAGTTTTATGGGTGTTCCATTGGATTTGGAAAGAATGCACGTTTTCCATTTGGGGGCATGTACTAATAAGGAAGAGCAAGCACTCCTGCAGTGAGACGTTGTCCCTTTATTATGTGGACACAATGAAAATCCAACCCTGCTTGAGTTTGGAAATGGAGTTTGTTAAAGATGGAGAAAGTAAGATTTGAGAGTAATGGAATTTAAGCCATTTCAGGAGCATATGAAGGGAACAATCAAGAAAGGGGATTAAAGTGAGTTTAAAAAATTTTTTATGTGTTTTATTTCATTTGAAAGAAGGACAGAGAGAGACACAGACACAGACACAGAGGTTTTCCATCCACTGGTTTATCCTCAAATGCCCACAACAGCCAAGGCTGGGCCAGGCCAAAGCCATGAGCCTGGAACACTATCTGGATCTCTTTCAAGGGTGATAGGGACCAAAGTACTTTAGCTATCATCTGTTGCCTGTCACGGTGAGCATTAGCAGGAAGCTGGGTCGGAAACAAAGGAGCTGGGACTCAAAGCAGGCGCCCTGATGTGGGGTGTGTGTGTCTCAAGTGATGATTTACCCTGGTACCAAACACCTGTCCTAGGATTACAGTTTTGAAAATATACTTTAAATAGACAATATGTTCACATTGTTAAAAATCCAAAGAGAACATGGTACAATGACACGTCCCTTTAACCCCTTTATCAACTGCCCAGTTGCCCTCCATAGTGACAGCACCATAGTAGTAGTGTCTAAGGATCACTCCAGAAATGCAAGTGCATATAGAAGGACATGCATGTGTGTTATTTTCTCCCCCTCCCCCGTCTACTCAAGTCATTGGATTTGTACATAGCATGGTACCGTTTCCAGAGAGTAGGATCAAATGCATGGGGAAACTTGTGGGGCTTCCTCAAGAGCATTCAGGGTCTGGAATGCCTGTAGCTGTTGTGTTCAAGCTTCAGCTCGGTGTGACTTCAATTTCAGCATATTGGAGACATCACAAAGAGTGTGAGATCCGAGATACGCCAGTAAGCTGTGTTCCAAGCTATGTGGATTGAAATTGGTTCATACGATGGCATTGAGACAGAAAAATAACACTTGTATACAGGCTACCTTATTCAGGGTACTTCATTAACTATCTTGATAGGGGAGACCTTTTGTGTATTTGCTACCTGTGCAGGCTCACTTTGGTTGACTTTGGAGTGTATATGTTTCTTTGTACTTACCGTGTGGTCTGGAACAGGTGCACATGTTGCTGTGTGGCTACAGACAAGGAGAGTCAGAGGCTGTATGAAGACTGGTGGTCTCAGGGAGTGTACTTCCTGGGGCCTCTGGGTATATAATTCCTGTGGCCTCTGGGTGTGTACCCTCTGTGGCTTCCAAGGTCATACTTCCTGCAGCCTCAAACTATTCTTTACACAGGAAATAACAGTATAACAGTACTGGATTCATTTGAGAAGTATCAGCTGTGTTAAGTGTGCAAGATTTTAAAAGAATTACTTATTTTCACACTATTTGAATGGCAGAAAGAGAGAAAGGATAAATAAGAGAGACAGTCCATCTATCTGTTGTTTACTACCCTAAATGCCCACAACAGCCTGGACTGGGCCTGGCTGAAGCCAGGAGCTTGGAACTCATTCTGGATCTCCTACATGTGTAGTGGGGATCCAAGTACTTGAGCCATCATCTGCTGCCTCCCAAGGTAAGTGTTAGCAGGAAGCTGGAATTAGGAGCTAGGGCCAGGGCTCAAACCTCGGCACTTTGTTTTTTGTTTGTTTTTTTCTTTTCTTTTCTTTTTTTTTTGACAGGCAGAGAGAGAGAGACAGAGAGAAAGGTCTTCCTTTTGCCGTTGGTTCACCCGCCAATGGCTGCTGCGGTCGGCGCGCTGCGGCCAGCGCACCGCGCTCATCCGATGGCAGGAGCCAGGTGCTAGGTGCTTTTTCCTGGTCTCCCATGGGGTGCAGGGCCCAAGCACTTGGGCCATCCTCCACTGCACTCCTGGGCCACAGCAGAGGGCTGGCCTGGAAGAGGGGCAACCTGGACAGAATCCGGCGCCCCAACCGGGACCAGAACCCGGTGTGCCGGCGCTGCAAGGCGGAGGATTAGCCTGTTGAGCCACGGCGCCGGCCGAACCTCGGCACTTTGATATCTGATGTGGGAGTCCACCAAGTGGCATCCTAAGCACTGTACCAAATGCTTATCACGTGAGTTTTTGCCAGTAAAATGTGGATGGAGATGATGTGTGCCACTTCATGAAAACTAGTCGCAGCTCTGGATATCAGATGCATTGGTAGGTGCACATGAAAGTCCAGGAATTTTTGGAAGTTGCCTCCATATTTATTTAGGAGAGAGTGAGAAGGAAGGTAGGGTTAGTAACTAGTGGCATCATGTGTACACAGAGGGAGTAACTCCATCTTCACCATAGCTGAAATAGCTGTAAAATCCTGTATCGTACATATTCTAGATAGACGAAATAGAGGGGATGAAGCTTCATCTGTAAGAAAGATGCCTCAATCTGGCTTTCCCTGGGGAAAGTGAGAAAGACAGGACTGGTGTGGGTGCATTCAAAGGACAGGAGACAACTTGGTTTCAGTAAGAGTCCCAAGTAACATGGGAATCCATGATTTTTGTCATTGAAGAAGCAAGTGTTTGGGGTGCCACTGTATAGTGTAATAACGAGACCATTCTGAAAGACAGCCTTTAAGTGCTGTAATTCAAGTAAGCTTTTGGTTAATTTAAAGGCATGATAGCGACACCAGCTCCTGACCCGTAGCCATCTTCTCTTTCCTTTTCTGAAGTTCTGAGAAGTGACAGATGTGTATTCTGTTCTGAAATTTGTTTAATGCATCTTACAATAGCTTCTGATCTTCCACTGAGGAGAGCTCATTTTTGGCCATCTTTCCTTTGCTCACCGAATTCCAAAAGTACCGATGTTTTTAACTAAATGCTTGTATTTCTTTTCTCTCCTAAGTAACAAATTTACTGAAGACCAAGTGTTCAGTTTTTGGGTTCTATAATGCATACAGCTTTGTCTTTTCTCTAGAAACATGAGCTGGGGGTGTGTAGTCAGCTGTGTGGGTTGTTAGGACGAGAATATGGACAGGTGGGCCAGGGCCATCAGAATGATGCTGTTTACTGACTGGAGGAACCTGAGCTTTCATTATGTCAGCAGTACAAATCCATGAATGCAGACAAGTAGTAAGGCTTGATTTGGGGTTTCGTATATTTTTAAATTTTTTATTTATTTTCATTTTATTTGAAAATGGTGGGGGGAGGGTGGAGAGAAAGAGTGAGAAATGTCTTCCATCTGCTGGTTTACTCCCTAAATGGCTACAATAGTCAGGGCTGGGCTGGGCTGAAGCCAGGAGCTTAGAACTTCATTCAAGTCCCCTACGTGGGTGACAGGGCCCCACACTCTTGAGCCATCATCTGCTGCCTCCCAGGTTGTACATGAGCAGGAAGCTAGACCAGAAATGGAGTAGCCAGGACTCAAGCCAGGCACTGCGTTATGAGATGCAGTCACCCTAGGCAGCAACTTAAACTGCTGCACCAAACACCCACCCCTAGATTTGAATTTTATAAAGAAAACTACTTGTGGCTTGGTAGATTGATTGGCATGTGGACTAGAGCAGTGGCTTCTAATTCTGAGTACACATTTGAATCACCTGGAAAGCTGAAAAAGCAAACAGAAAGACACATACACAAAGCAGAAAAGTGATCAAATGACTTTGAATAGAAGAGCAAACTTCAGGGGCACCAAGGCTGTCTATGGTATAAACGAGGGGATAGAGCAGTCACAATTCTTACGCTGTGCTCAGAGGAATCTGAACTTGAGCCTGGGGAAAAAGGTTGGGTGAGAGCATGTACCTATGTGGTGGCTTCACAGAACTGTCACCCAGCAACTTGCACCTTCCCAGCCCAAATAGTGTACAGCCACACAACAGGTAAGTTAGCTGTCCCCAAAGCTGGAAACGTCTGCGCGTCAAATGACACCATCA
The DNA here is from genome assembly GCA_949820135.1 of Sylvilagus floridanus. NCBI lineage: Eukaryota > Metazoa > Chordata > Mammalia > Lagomorpha > Leporidae > Sylvilagus > Sylvilagus floridanus. The sequence goes on along the minus strand of OX463240.1, from coordinate 41,517,331 downwards.
GGACAATTAAGAAACAAGCCACAGAGCAGGAGAAAATGTTTTCAAATCATGTATCTGATAAAGGTTCAGTATCCAGAATAAATAATGAACTCTTACAACTAAACACTAAAAAGATAAATAACCCAAGCACCAAGTGGACAAGGATTTGCATAGACATTTCTCTGAAGAAGGAATTTAAGGGCCAAAAACTACGTAAAAATATACTAAATATCACTAGTCATTAGGGAAGTTGAAATCAAAACCACAATGAAATATAACTATAGATCCACTAGGATTGTTGTAACTTAAAAAACAAAAAATAATCATTTTTGAGCATGTGGGGAAATTAGAACTTTGATGTACTGCTGAGAGGAATGTAAAATGGTGGAGCCACTTTAGAAAACAGTTTGGGGGCGGGCACTGTGGCTTAGTGGGTGAAGCCGCCGCTTGCAGTGCCAGCATCTCATATGGGTGCCGGTTTGAGTCCTGGCTGCTCTAGTTCCGATCCAGCTCTCTGCTATGGCCTGGGAAAGCAGCAGAAGATGGCCCAAGTCCTTTGGCCCTGTACCTGTGTGGGAGATCCAGAAGAAAGTCCTGCTCCTGGCTTCGGATCGGCCCAGCTCTGGCCGTTGTGGCCATCTGAGGAGTGAACCAGCGGATGGAAGACTTTTCTCTCTCTCTCTCTGCCTCTGCCTCTGTCTCTCTACTGCTGCCTTTCAAATAAAATCAATAAATCTTAAAAAAAAACAGTTTGGTACTTCCTCAACAAGGGAGACACAGACTTAACATGGACCCAAGAATTTCTTTCCTAGGTATGGCATATACCCAAGAGAAATGAGGAAACATGTCCACATAAAAACTTCCACATGCATGTCCATAGCAGTGCTATTTTCAGTAGCCAAAGAAGTAGAAGTAGTTCACGTGTAAATCATCTGATGAATGAATAAACAAAATATGATTTATTCATTTATGTATTATGTTTCACCCATAAAAATGAATGAAGTTCTGATACATATTACAGTATGGATGAACCTTGAAACATTATGCTGGGTGAAGGTAGTTAGACACAAATGGCTGAATGTTGTATGACATTTACATGAAAAGTCCGGAAAGCAGATTAGTGCCTGTGAAGGTACAAAGGGAGGGAGGAATGTGAAGGGACTGCTAGCAGGAATTCCTTAAAGGGTGAGAAAAATGTTCTATGATTAGTAGCAGTGAAGATTGTTCAACCTCCTGAATATACTAAAACTCACTGATTTAATACACTTTAAAAAGTCAGTTGACAAAAATAGCAAAACAAGCAAACTGATCCCAGTAAAGGTAGAAAATGTAAACACACTAATTACATAGAGTCAACCACAGAGCTTTCAAAAGAACTTTCACCAAAAGGCTTCGATCTAGGCGGGTTGCTAGAATTCTATCAAACTTAAAGACTAGTTACTCCTAATGGTACTTAGTATTTTCGGAATATAGGAAATGAAGGAAAATGTCCACATTATTTTTATGAAGTAAGTATAATGTTGACATAAAATACCTAATAAGGCATAAAGACCCTATGAAACAATTTTACATATGAATATACAACAATTGTAAATAAAGTAGTAGCAGCAAAATTCAGTAGTACGTTAAAGCAACTGGATTTATCTAGCAATGTAAAAATAGTTCCATGTTGGGGTGTTTATTAATGTAATTCATTACTAGATATGAGAAACAAAGTCATAGGATCATCTCTATAGTAGTTTAAGAGATATTTGACAGAATTCAACATGCATTTATAATTTTAAAGACTCAAAAAAATTTCTACTCAAAAAGTAGAAATCGAGAAAGAACTTTGCCAAAGTCTAGTCTCTGAATTAATGAGGCGGCATAAGCAGCATTTCTGATGAAGCCAGGATCAAGAGAGAAGCCACATTTGCCATTTAGTATTTTTTCAACAATGTTTTGTTTTTAGATACTACTTTAAGTTTACATTATAGTCAGAGTATTTAGTATTGACTGGAGAGAAAAATCAACACAGACAAGTCTCAACAGAGGCATAAATGTTGGACACAAAATAGTTGAAGGTAGAATAGATAGAAGAAAGAATAACTATATTCATGGTGATATGATTAAATATCTGGAAACTCCAAGAGAATCAATAGGAAAACTACCACGAAGAAAAATTTAGTAAAGTAGTAGGAAATAAAATCAGGAATTAGGAGCCTTTAACTATGCACAGAATGCCCTGGTAGATGATATAATGAAGTTAAGACCAATTTGTAATAGCAACAAAACCCCTCAGATTTATAAGCATAAATGTAATAAGAAATATACATTAGGAAATGCTACATTAGGAAAATCTGAAAGATTTTAAAAAAAAGACTTGGATGAATGGGAAGACCCATCATGTTTTTGGATAGGAAGACTTGCAATTATAAAGATGTTAAATAATCATAAATTATAAATTTAACACAGTGTCAATGAAAAAAACCCAATAGATCTATTTTGGAGCTTGACAAGTGAATTTTTTAAATATTTATTTATTTATTTTCATCCACTTGAAAGGCAGAGAGAGAGAGAGCGAAAGGGAGAGATATTTTCCATCGCTAGGTTACTCTCCACATGCCCACAACAGCCAGGGTTGTATCAGTCTGAAGCCAGGACCCTGGAAGCCCACCGACATCTTGCATGTGAGTGACAGGGGCCAAACACTTGAGCCATCATCTGCTGCCCCCAAGGCTGCATTAGCAGGAACCTGGATCAGAAGCAGAGCAGCCAGAACTTGAGCTAATACTCCAATGTGGAATGTAGCTGTCCCAGGCAGCAGTTTAACTTGCTGTGCCACAATGCCCACCCCGACAATGGAATTCTAATGTTGATATGAAAAAATACATATGCAAGAATAGCCAAGAAAACTGATAAAGAAGAATAAAGGCAAGGGCCTAGCTTTATTTGATATTAGCATGCTACAAATCCTACATAGTTAAAAGAGAGTGGTGACAATCCAGAAACAGCCCTAGGTCATATAGATGTAGTGGCATCTTTGACAAGTGAGAAGATGATAGCCTTAACTAAACACCCATTTGGAAAAATACAACAATTGGATCTGTACTTCCTACTGAATACCAAGAGAAAGTCTACGTGCAACAGAAATTCAGGCATAAAACATAACATAATTTATTGGCACCTTCACTGGTGTAAGAAAATTAAAGTTCCACCCCCCCAAAACATCAAATGAAGAAATATGTAACGACTTGAGGAAATGTTCTATTAGATGACTAATATTCCTAATAAAAAAGTGGTACCTTTACAAAAAAATCTAACCAGAAACCTCTACTTGTTGACCACAGAGAAAAAAGAAATTTAGTATGTTGTTACTTTCGAATTTTATCTTTTTTGGTAGGAATGTTAATTACTATAGCCACTCTGGAAGATAGTGTATGGATTTCTTTGAAACCTAGGAGTAGATCTGCCTACGATCCAGCAATCCGACCACTGGGTATATACCCAAAAGACGAGAGCATCATCAAAGAGGCACATGCTCCACCACGTTAATGGAGCACTGGTCACAGTTGTCCATCATCAGATGACTGGATAAAGGAAGTGTGCTATGTATACACAACGGGGTACTATTCAGCCACGAAGAGCGGAATCTGTCACCTACAGCAAAATGGATGGAAATGGATGGAAGATGTTGTGTTGAGTGAAATCAGCCAGACACAGGAAGACAAATACTGCATGTTCTCCCTCATACATAGAAGTGTTTTTTTTTTTTTTTTTTTTTTAAAGCAGATCAGTCTGAACACAGAATGGTGACTATTAGAGGCTGGGAAGGGTTAGAGGGATAGAGGAAGTTTGGGTTAAAAAAAACAGGTAGCTGAGTTGGTTCATTAATTGTGACAAATATGTCATACTAATATGAGACGTTAATGGGGAGGTGGGGCATAGTCTACTGATTGTGGCAAGTATATGAATATGAACTCTGTACTATTACAGTTTTTGGTTTTGAAATGCAAAACTGCAATAAAAATTGTTTAAACATTTTAATCTTTTCTATGCTTTTAAAAGCATTTTGTTTTGAAATAATTTTAAGTTACAGAAATTCCAATAATAGTTCTGAGAGTCCTTGGCGAGTCCTTCACCCAGCTTCTCCTAATGTTCACATCTTGCATAATGATTGTACAGTGATCAAAACCAAGAAATGAACATTGCTTCATTACCATGAACTGAACTGTGGGTCTTGTTGGATTTCCACCAGCTTTTTGACTACTCTCAATCTCTCTTCCAGCACCCGGAGCAGAGTGCCACATTGCAGCTGATTGTCTTTGTCTCTGTAGTCCTCCAGTCTGTGGCAGTTCCTTGTTCTTTCTTTTATGACCTTGATACTTTTGATAAACCCTGCCCAGTTATTTTGTAGAGTGCCCCTCAGTTTGAGGGGCCAGAGCTGAGGTGATTCGAAAGAGCAAGGAACAACTTCTGGGTCTCCCATGTGGGTGCAGGGCCCAAGCACTTGGGCTATCCTCCACTGCACTCCCAGGCCACAGCAGAGGGCTGGCCTGGAAGAGGAGCAACCGGGACAGAATCCAGCGCCCCGACCGGGACTAGAACCCTGTGTGCTGGTGCCGCAGGTGGAAGATTAGCCTATTGAGCTGCAGCGCCAGCCTATTCAGTTATTTTTTAAAAAGAACTTAACCTAGTTATTTGAGACTGATAGAGAGAGAGAGAGAGAGAGAGCAAGAGCGAGTGAGCTTCCATCCACTGGCTCATTCCCCAGATGGCTGCAAGGGCTGGGGCTGGGCCAGGCCAAAGCCAGGAGCCTGGAGCTTCTTCTAGATCTCCCACATCCCCACTATGAAGTTACTAATTTTCCCTTTGTATTTAGAAAATTAATTTAGGAGAGATACTTTGGAGGTATGCAAATATCTTTGTGTTTCTACTTCAACTTTCCCCCACGAATTGTAGTATATCTGTTCGCTGATCTGGCCTTTGACAATTATTACTATATTGTTTGCCAAATGGTGTTGCTCTGTGAGTTTTCAAATGGGAACTCTGGGACATTGATCTTGTTTTTATTTTGTTTGGGTAGTGTGCAGCCATTGGTAATGTTGATTCAGAACTATATATTTTTTTAATTAAAAAATTATTTATTTGAAAAGCAGAGAAGGAGAGAGGGGAAGTATCTCCCATCTTCTGGGTCACTTCTCAAATGCCTGTAACAGCTGGGGCTTGGCCAGGCTGAAGCCAGGAACCAGGAACTCATTCCAGGTCTCCACGTGGCGGGCAGAGACCCAAGGGCCTGAGCCGTCACCTGCTGCCTGCAGGGCATGTACTAGCAGGAAGCTGGACCCCAGGTACTCTGATGGGGGATGTGGGCATAATCGCTAGGCCATATGCCTGCTCCCCTGTCCCCACGTTATAAATATTATTTGGGAGAGCTCCCACCAGTTGATTGCCTCTCCAGATACCCACAGCAGATTTGGCGTGTGCTGAAGCTTGAAGCTGGGGACTGATTCCAGGTCTCCCACGTAGGCAGAAGAGGACAAAGCCTCCGGAACTTTCAGACATTTCCCAGCTGTGGAAAATGTTTGGGCTAATTAATTCAGTAACATTTATTAAACCTTTGTTAGGACCAAAGCAGCTATGAAATATACACAAAGGACATGGTACTTCCTGTCTGCTTGTGAGTCTTTGTCTCTTGAAAAATTACACGGAGCACCGTGACTGGGTCTAAGAAGATGCTGTTGCAAAACTGCTGACAGACAGAATCCCAGGACTCGGAGGATGGGGACCAACTTCAGTTTTGCTCTGTACCAGCCATAGCGCTAGCAGAATGAATCCAGTAACTTCTGAAATGTTCTAGTTACCTTCTTTCTTAAAATAAGGAGTATAACATAGACTGATATGAGAATTAAGTGAGGGAATGTTTCTGAATGTATATGAAAATATTTTTAATTGAAAGGAATTTTTCAAACTATAGTGTACTACAGATTCATTTATTTTTCCATAAATGTTGAGTTTCTTTTATGTTTGAGCTTGTACCCAGTGTGAGAATATAGCATTGAAAGAGAGATAAGGCCTCTGCCCTTAAGGAAGTTACATTTTAGAGGAAAGAAGCATACAGAAGTAAATAGATAAGAAATAAATACAATTTCAGTAGGAATAAGTGCACTCACATAGACAAAACAGGATGATGTGAAACATGTTATAAAGAAAATAAGATGATAAATTAGAGAATGAAGGGGTAGTTAGGAGGGATGGGACAATTTAGATATTCTGGTCAGGGAAATTTTCTATGAAGTTTTCTTTTGTTTGTTTGTTTCTAAGATTTATTTATTTGAAAGGGAGAGCTACAGAGAGGGAGAGACAAAAAGAGAAGTCTTCCATCTGCTGATCACTCCCCAAATGGCTGCGACAGCAAAGGCTGAACCAGGCCAAAGCCAGAAGCCAGGAACTACCTGGTGGTCTCCCACGTGGGTGGCAGGGACCCAAGTATTTGGGTCATCTTCTGCTACTTATCCCTGGGTAATGCAGGACGCTGGATCGGAAGTGGAGCAGCCAGGACTTGAACCGGCCCATGGGATGACTGTGTTTCAGGAGGCAGCTTCACCAGCTAAGCCACAGATCTGTAGGATTAGGAGCCAGGGGACTCCAAAACACTCAAGGAAAATGGAATGAAAAGATACTTGTTTCGATGTAAAAAAAATTTGGAATCTACACATAGTTTTTTCATGATATAAATTTTCTGTGGACTTTTTGAAGACCTCTTAGGCAAGGATTTAAAAAATTTTGGCACCAAAATAAGCTCATCTTTCCTTTTCTTTCTTTCTTTCTTTCTTTCTTTCTTTCTTTCTTTCTTTCTTTCTTTCTTTCTTTCTTTCTTTCTTTCTTTCTTTCTTTCTTTCTTTCTTTCTTTCTTTCTTTTTAAAATTTATTTGACAGAGTTATAGACAGTAAGAGAGAGAGAGACAGAGAGAAAGGTCTTCCTTCCGTTGGTTCACCCCCCAAATGACCGCTACTGCCGACACTGCGCCAATCTAAAGCCAGGAGCCAGGTGCTTCCTCCTGGTCTCCCGTGTGGGTGCAGGACCCAAGCACTTGGGCCAGCCTCCACTGCCCTCCCGGGCCACAGCAGAGAGCTGGCCTGGAAGAGGAGCAACCAGGACTAGGATCCGGTGCCCATATGGGATGCCAGCGCTGCAGGTGGAGGATTAACCAAGTGAGCCACGGCGCCGGCCCCCATCTTTCTTTTTCTAACAGAGTAAAAAAGAAGTTCATTTGGTGCAACTCCCCCCTCACCTCCCACCAGAAATTCATAATACTCATATATACATTCAACTACTTTCAGAGTGCACTGAGAGATCTTTTTCTTCTATTGTAAACATCTGTGGCCCCTAGGATTAGGAAAACAACATATACTCAAAATATTGAAGGCAGAATACACTTTGAATACTCCTTTGATAAACTAAAAAATGTATTACTTTTCCATAGTAATCTCTTACGGAACTGAGCCTTTTTTTTTTTTTTGACATATTAGCATTTTATTTTATTTTTTTCCCCCAGAAACCTTTTATTGAAGGTATACAACATGCATTTCATAAATACAACTTTAGGAACACAATGATTCCTCCACCGTACCCGCCCCACTACCCACTCTCCCACCCTGGTTCCTCTTCTCTCTCCTAGTTCCATTCTTATTTTTTTACTAAAATCTATTTTTGATTAACTCTATACCAAAGAGGTTTTTTTTTTCAAGATTTTTTCTCATTCTGTGTTATTTTTTTTAAAGATTTATTTATTTATTTGAAAGTCATAGTTACACAGAGAGTGGAGAGGCAGAGAGAGAGAGAGAGAGGGGTCTTCCATCCAATGGTGCACTCCCCAATTGGCCGCAACGGCTAGAGCTGGGCCGATCCAAAGCCAGGAGCCAGGAGCTGCTTCTGGGTCTCCCAAGCGGGTGAGGGGCCCAAGGACTTGGGCCATCTTCTACTGCTTTCCCAGCCATGTTAGAGAGCTGGATCGGAAGTGGAGCAGCCAGGACTTCAACCGGCACCCATAAGGGATGCTGGTGCTTCAGGCCAGGGTGTTAACCCACTGTGCCACAGTGCCAGCCCCTAAGTAAAGAGTTTAACAAGTAGTATGAAAAAAATCCTGTTTCTCACTAGTTTTTTTTAATTTCTCTTTTGATTTCTTCTATGACCCACTGTTCATTCACGAGCATGTTTTTCAGTCTCCATGTGTTTACATATGTTTTAAAGATTCTTGAATTGTTGATTTCCAGCTTCATTCCATTGTGGTCAGAGAGGATGCATGATATAATTTTGATTTCTTTGAATTTGCTGAGACTTGCTTTATGGGCTAGCCTGTGGTCTATGCTAGAGAAAGTTTCATGCACTGGTGAGAAAAATGTATATTCTGCAACTGTAGGATGAAAAGTTCTGTAGATATTTGTTAGGTCCATTTGGTCCAAAGTGTCCATTAACTGTTGTTTCTATGTTGATTTTCTGTCTGGTTGATCTGTCCATTGCTGAAAGTGGGGTATTGAAGTTCCCCCAATACTACTGTATGGGATTCTATGTCTCCCTTTAGATCCATTAATATTTTTTTTTTAAATAGCCAGGTGCCCTGTAATTAGGTTCATATACATTTGTAATGGTCATATTTTCCTGTTGAATTGATCCCTTAATCATTGCATAGTGCCCTTCTTTGTCTCTTTTAACAGTTTTTGTGTTAAAGTCTATTTGTCTGATATTAGGATGGCTGTACCAGCTCTTTTTGGTTTCTGTTAGCATGGAATCTTTTTCCATTCTTTCACTTTCAGTCTGTGTAAGATGTGTTTCTTGTAGGCAGCAAATAGATGGGTCTTTTTTTTTTAATATTTATTTATTTGAAAGGCAATGTTACAGAGAGGCAGAGAGAGAGAGAGAGAGAGAGAGAGAGAGAGAGAGACAGAGAGAGAGATATCTTCCATCTGCTGGTTCCCCAGATGATCACAGTGGCCAGAGCTGCACTGATCTGAAGCCAGGAGCCAAGAGCTTCCTCCAGGTCTCCCACATGGGTGCAGGGGCCCAAGGACTTGGGCCATTTTCTACTGCTTTCCCAGGCCATAGCAGAGATCTGGATGGGAAGTAGAGCAGCCGGGACCTGAACCCGCACTCATATGGGATGCTGGTACTGCAGGCAGTGGCTTTACCCGCTATGCCACAGCGCTGGGTCTTGTTTATTAATCTGTTTAGCCAGCCTGTGTCTTCTAACTGGAGAGTTGAGGTTATTTATATTATTGACTATTGATAAGTGATGACTTTGCCCTGCCATTTTTCCATAAATATTCCTACTGTTAAGCTCATCTTTGTACCCCATTTTCCATGAACATTTAAAATGCCTGATAATGAATGTCTTCCCTACAATTAGCGTATTTGTGGTTTTGCTTTCTCCCACCTGGTCAGGGGAGGGCCTTTCTCTGATTCACAGTGCCCAGGCCCTGCAGATGCACAAGGCTCTGGTTAAGTGACCATTCTGAGTGAAGTCCCGTGTTGTGTGGAGCTTTTTCCCTACAGCATACAGGAGATCCAGGCTCTGTCATTTGGGGGCTGTGAGTTCTGGTACACAGAACTGTAGGAGAAATAATATTGCACTAGTTAGAACCATAAGGTTTTCAGGAAGTATGTTTAGCCATGAAAAATGATCTTCAATTGATGAGTGAGACCTTGGACAAAGAGGCCTGTTCTGAGAGTGGCTGTGCTGCTGCCGTTGTGGCTGCATATCGTTATGTGGCTCCAAATTAAGGGAATCTGTGAAAAGTAAGGGTAAGGCTCTTTATTTTGTTCTCTACTGTACTGTCGGTGGTACTGGATGCACAGTAGTGTTAAATATTTGTTCAGTGAATGAAAATTATTTTCAAATTCTGCTTTTTTCCAAAATATTTTGAATTGCTTTTAACATCCTCTCACACTTAGCATGACATCAGTTTTTTTCTCATGGAGGAGGTAAAATGTTTTGTTTGTTCTTTTATTCTGTAGATTGGCATGAAATGTTCTGAACTGGCGATGTTTTTGACCTTAGACTGCCCTTAAACCGAAGCCTCACAGCCCAGTGCCGTGGCACTGGCTCCACCTTGTGTCGGGAACATGGTATCGCACTGGCTGCGTGCCAGCCTGCCGGGAACCAGCGTTCATGCAGTCACACTTGTTAAGTAGTCAAGTGGTGAATGTAGTCGGAGATGCGGTTATTGGGCCACCTGTTTGTGACACGTGTGTTCTGAAATAGTGTTACTCCCATGTCTACTACTCTCTCTATGGTGCAGGTGCAGGAACAAATTCTTAACTTTTGGAGTTAATTTGTACTTCCTATCAGTATAAGACATCTGTGTACACCGACAAAGGAACGAAATATCTGCATAGTTTAAAGACTTCCTGGTGAAACAATGCCATCATCAAGCTGTTGGCAACTTTTTGAAAATTCCGTTAAATTGATTTAAAAGGAAGAAAATAATTTTCCAAAGGAAATAGCTGGAGGGGTGGCTTTCCCTGGACTGCTCACTGCTCACTTTTCCCTCACTGCTCACTGTCTTAGGTTCTGGAGGTTGAGGACGTCCCCTGTAGGTGTATGGTGGAGATGCCAGGTAGTGAGGAGCTACCGTGCATCCCGTCCAGAATCCACCTGAGTGACTGCACTCGGAGTGGGTAGCATGGAACTGGCGTGGCTGGTGTACTGACACAGTGGAAATCAGCAAGAGCTACAAGTCCAGTCTTTCCCCTTGAAGAACCTGTCGCTAACCATCACGCTGCTGCGTGCAGATGGGTTTCTGTGTGGTTTTTTCTCTCTGTTCCCTTCCAAAAACCTGACAGAAAGAAGGAATTATGAACTTTTTGAAAACTATTTTAATTTACCTCGCTGACTTCTATTTCTTAAAGTTTTTTTTAATTTATTTTATTTATTTGAAAGAGTTGCAGAGAGAGGGAGGGACGTGTCTTCTATCTGTTGTTGTACTCCTGAAACGGCTGCCACAGCTGCAGCTGAGCCAGTCTGAAACCAGATCAGAAGTGGAGCAGCCAGGACTCGAACCTGCACCCATATGGAATGCCTGGTGCTGCAGGCCAGGGCTTTGTGCCACAGCGCCAGCCCCTGGAAGTTGTTTTAAAAGGGTACATTAAGACTTTAACTGCCTTAAGAATTTTAATATTAAAATAGGTTAAAAAGGCTTTTTAAAAATAATTTTGAATCAATTCACTTGATTAAAAATCTCATTTAGGAGAAACAAGTTAATAGATATGATTCTATTATTTTGTATTTTACTTTCATTGTCTAGCTCTAGTCTACTAGCATTTTTCTTTTTTTCTTAGCTACTTTCTTGTATTTGCATCACTAAGTTGTGAAGTTTCTGATCCCTGCCTTCTGAAGCTGTATTTTTGCCTCTGGGGTGTCTTCTGCCTCTGTAGACTTCTCTTTCTCAGTTGCTGGCCTGCCCTCGTGCAGACCTCTGTTCTTTCTTGCCTGTCTGTCTTGGCCCCCTTTAGGAGACCCCTCCTGAGGCTGAACTGTTAGGATGGGGTTTGCGGCACCCTGGCCGCACCTCCCTAGCCAGGGGCCATCTGGAGTTGTCTGCTGCGCCCCGTGTCCTGGCACCGGAGTTACAATGTGAGGGCAGCACATGGAATCTCTGGGTCTTCTGTGTTCCCTCTCTGTGTTTTAGGAGCTGGGAAAGCGAGAGATGCGCTGAGTGATCCTTGTTCCTGCTGTAATTGCCCCTTCCTCTCATCTCTCAAGGATTCGCGGAGCTGGGTGGAGGGTAGGGGGTCTGGGGTGCGGAAGTGGCTGGCATCTTGTATGAAATGAGTTCATCTCATTCCATTAGCGTGTGAAGAAAGAAACATTGGAGAAGGCAGGGCTGTTAGGATTTAAACGGCTCCTCCCATGCCCCATCTCTGTCACAGCCAGCCACCCCAAGGCACCTGCTGGTGGGCTGGCTTCCTGGGCAGAGGTCAGTGTGACATTGAGCTGGGGAGCTGCTGCTGCCCTGAGAGAGCCGGCCGCTTGTGTTTGTGATGCCTGGAGCCCCTGTCACAGCAGCCGTCATGAGAGACCAGCACAGCACTGCCGCCAACAAGAATGTTCTCTTACATAAGCCACCGGTTCTGTGTCTGTGTGGACTCTCTCTCTCTCTCTCTCTCTCTCTCTCTCTCTCTCTCTCTTTTTAATATTTATTTGAAAGGCAGAGTTACAGAGTCAGAGGTAGAGAGAGAGAGGTCTTCCATCCCTTGGTTCACTTCCTAGAATGGCCACAATGGCCTGAGCTGTGCCGATCTGAAGCCAGGAGCTAGGCGCTTCTTCCCAGTCTCCCATGCTGGTGCAGGGGCCCAAGGACTTGGGCCATCTTTACTGCTTTCCCAGGCCATAGCAGAGAGCTGGATTGGAAGTGGAGCAGCCAGGACTCGAACCGGTGCCCACATGGGATGCCAGCACTGCAGGTGGCAGTCTTACCTGCTGCGCCACAGCATCGGACCCTGTATATACTCTTAAAAATAATTTTAGGCATGGGTGTTGTGGCACATTGGGTTGAGCTGCTGCTTGACATGTTGGCATCCCACGTTGGAGCCCTGGACAGCCATCTACAGAGCGAACCAGTGGATGGACTGTCTCCTCCTTTTTCCATCTCTGCTTCTTTGCCTTTCAAGTAAATAATTTAAAAGTGATCTTAAAATGAGAGCACTTGGGGAGAACTTTAAGAGGACATTTGGCTCATACCTCTGCTTTTTCAGATGAATTTATAAATAGCACAGAACTGTGGTTTTCCAGGAGAGAGAAACGAATTCTTATTGGGACTATCCTGTGATAGAAATGTGTGTATCAGATAGCACAGATGGCTACTCAGGATGTATCTCTGCCACACCTAAGCAAATAAACCAAGCCGTGCTAAGAAACACGGTATCTGAGGGCCAAATTTGCTCCTTAGGTCGTCAGTTTGTCCCCTGGATCTGCATTCAAAGCTCCCACGGGGTTGGAATAGCCACAGCTTTCTCTGCAGGCACCTTGTTGTTATCAAAAAGTTCTTTGGGCTGGTGTTGTGGCACAGCAGGCACCCCCAGTCGGAGCTCTGGTTCAGGTGCCGGCTGTTCTGCTTCCAGTCCAGCTCCTGCTAATGCCTGGGAAGGCAACCAAAGATGGCCCAAGTGCTTGGACCCTGCCAGCCACGTGGGAGACCAGTAGGGAATTCCAGTCTTCTGGCTTCAGCCTGGCTCAGTTCTGGCTGTTGTGGCCATTTTGGGGGTGAGCCAGTGGATGGAAGAGCTCTCTGTCTATCTCTGTCTCTCACTCTGCCTTTCACATGAATATGTAAGTAGATCTTAAAAGTTCTTTAGTTAAATATATTTGCCCTTGGTACCTTCAGGAGAGTGGTTGCAGGACGCTCCCCCTCCCTCCTTGAATACCAAAATGCAAGGGGTGCTCAAGTCACCTACATAAAATGCCCCAGTATTTGCATATAACCTACATATACCCTCCTGCATACTCTGAAGTATCTGTGGGTTTCTTATAATACCTAACAGTGTATCGTAAATGCTGTGTAAGCAGCTGTTATACTGTGTTGTCTAGGAGAAAGCTTGTACACGTTCAGGACAGCTGCTTTTTTTTCCCCTGAGTGTTTTTAAATGAAGACCGCCTGGTTGTGTGGATGCAGAGCCCATGGGTGGCGGCCAGCTGGGCTCTGTTGCGGTCTCTGAGAGGCAGCGCTGGCTGGGGCTCACGGCACGGATCCTGGACTCTGTTGCAGTCGTGTCTCCACCATCTACCAGCCGTGTGGCCTTGGGGAAATTCCATACCCTTTCTGTGGTTCAGCTTCCTCGGCATCGCAGTGACGGTACCTGGCGCACAAAGCTGTGGCAAGCAGTAAGTGCAATGAGAGTGTTGCAGGCACTTTGAGAGACCAGCGTTGTGGCATAGGAGGGAAAGCCTCTGCCTGTCATGTCAGCATCCCATATGGGTGCCGGTTTGAGTCCTGGCTACTCCACTTCCCACTCTGCTAAGGTGCCTGGGACAGCAGCGGAAGATGGCCCAATGCTTGGGGTCCTGCTGCCTATGTGAGAGATCTGGATGGGGTTCCAGACTCCTGGCTTTGGCCTGGCACAGCCCTGGCTTTTTTGACCACTTGGGGGAGTGAACCAGTGGATGGAAGCCCTCTCTCTGTCTTTCCTCTTTATTTGTTTATTTATTTTTTTGTCAGGCAGAGTGGACAGTGAGAGAGAGACAGAGAGAAAGGTCTTCCTTTGCCATTGGTTCACCCTCCAATGGCCGCCGAGGCCGGCGCACCACGCTGATCTGATGGCAGGAGCCAGGTGCTTCTCCTGGTCTCCCATGTGGGTGCAGGGCCCAAGCACTTGGGCCATCCTCCACTGCACTCCCGGGCCACAGCAGAGAGCTGGCCTGGAAGAGGGGCAACCGGGACAGAATCCGGTGCCCCGACCGGGATTAGAACCCGGTGTGCCAGCGCCGCAAGGCAGAGGATTAGCCTAGTGAGCCGTGGCGCTGGCCTATCTTTCCTCTTTCTCTCTACCTCTGCATTTCAAATGGAGAAATAAGTCTTTAAAAAAAAAAAAACATGAAAGCACTTTTAGAGCAGAGGCTGACCCTTCGGAGCAGAGACTGAATACTAACCTGCCAGCCCAGAGATACTCGCTCTCCTGTCCTAGAGACTGGTCACGGTGAAAGGGGCAGAAGGCAGCTGTGAGGCCTGGTCTTCTCGTAGACTCAGAGGAGAGGTCCACGTGGAAGACCGCAGGCCCCTGAGCCTGCTGCCCTCACTTGTTCTCGCCCCAGTGACCAACCTGTCCCTGTCGTCAGTTCCACACCTCTTACCAAGATGTCTTAGCCCCAAGGAAGTGGCTAAAGTGACCATAGGCAAGTTATTTAACCGCTTTGGGCCTTAGTTCTCTCATCTGATATAGAAATTAATAGTTCCAAGTCAAGTTGTCTCTAGGATGAGCTGAGTTCACAGATGCACTGTGCTGGTACTGTGCCTGGTGCCTGCTGAGGGCTGTGTGCCTGGTGCCCGCTAGGTGCTGTATGCCTGGTGCCCATGAACTTTGGTGTACCTGGTACCAGCTGGGTTCTCTGTGCATGGCACCCACTGGGGGCTATGTGCCTGGTGCCTGCTGAGGGCTGTGTGCCTGGCACCCTTTGGGAGCTAGGTGCCTGGTGCCATGAGCTTTGGTGTGCCTGGCACCCGTGAAATCCGGCATGGCCTGTCTTCAGCCATGGGCCTCCACGCTGTGGTCAGTGCTCCTGCAGCATTAGGATTGTTGGGGGTTTTCTGCCTCACCTCTCCTCTGCAGGTGTTCTTGTGAGGGCCACCAGGAATCCGAGATGCTGCTTACCCTCCCAGGCCTCTGTAACATTTTAGACAGTAGAGATGACCTTGCAACCAGAGCCGTGGAGGGGAGGGGCTGAGGCAGTTAAGTGGTTATGGGAGGTAGAGAGGGAGATGGAAGGGAGGAAGGGAAGGTGGGAGGGAGGTAAGTGGGGTGAGGGTGGTGGATGAGGGAGCAGGAGAGTGCTGCAGGCAGCAGGATTCTGCGTGGGAGTGGGACACGGTGCGCGTTGCGGGGTGTGTGTGTGCAGTTATGAGGGGAGTCATCTTAGAAGTATTGTGGCCAAAAAAGGAGGCAGAGAAGTAGAATGGCTGAGGGTAAGAAAGCGTGCATCAAGCATTGTTTTTATTTATTTATTTTTAGTAGAAATAACTTTAAAAGTATTTATTTGAAAAGAAGAGATCTTCCATCCTCTGGTTCACTACCTCAGTGCCTGCAACAGCTGGATCTAAGCCAGACAAGAGCCAGCAGCGTGGAATTCGGCCCAGGACTCCCATGTGGCTGGCGGGGACGCAGCTGTTTGTCAGGATCTGCATCAGGAAGCTGCATGGGCAGTGGAGCTGGGACTTGAACCCAGAGACTCTGATATGGGATGCAGGCACCTCAAGTGGTGACTTACCCGATGCGTGAAATGCCTGTCCCCCCACCTTTTTTCAAGGTAAAGAATATATCTGAATATTTTAATAAAAAAGAAGCAGCCCCTAATAAAGGAAGAGTTGACGATGCCAAGGGGTTGAGGCGAGTGTGTCAGGAATGAGCGCCAAGACTGGAACTCGGAGAAACTAAGGAGGGGGTGTCACACACCCACAACCCCAGGAGCTCGGAGGCCGTGGGTAATAGTTCTTCAATCTGCGATAAAAAATGGCCTCCAATAAAACGACTGAGCTAAAAGCGGGACAGCAACACAATGGGAGGGGTAGAAAGGTCAGAGAGGCAGGGCCTGGCGAATCTGTGGCAGCGCCTGTGTTGGAGTGCCCGGTGCTGCATGGGCAGGTGGAGCAGCACCCCAGGGGAAAGGGAGGCCCAGACACTGGCAGTGCTGAGATCCTGCTGAAGATGGAGGCTGCGCAAGCGTTTCTTAATTCCCAAATTGCTGGGGAAGAAGCAGATGGGACAAAGACAGTGCCTCTGGGCGTAGCGAATCAGGAGGGAAAAGAGATGCTGCTGGCGAACCAAGAGGCTTTGCCAGAGGTCTTGATCCTGAGCCAGTGAGCGGGTGAGCAGGTGAGCGGGTGAGCGGGTGAGCGGGTGAGCGGGTGGGTGGTACTGCCGATGGCAATGGGGAGCTGGTGCTTCTTGTGGGATAGGAAGACAGCGCTGACTGCTGTTGGCAACAGGCTGTGACTGCTCTTCAGGAGGAAACTAACGTGGCGTCCTTGTCCAGAAGATGAAGCAATTGAGGTGTGCACGTGCGTGCATGTGTGCACACGTGTGTGTGTGTGTGTGTGTAAAACATCTGGGGCTTGGTGTTTGATGTGCTAGTGTGAAGAAATAGCTATGAATGAAAATCACCTTTGAAGTGTTGGCTTTGAGAGTACTGTTTGGGGAGTTGTGATTTTTTCATCAATAGCATTAGTTCTAACATTAAAAGCTTTCTGTATAAAAAAAGAAAAAACAACCGAGAGGGCTCCCTTTATTAAGGAAAAGCATTTTTATTCCTCCAGGCTGGGAGGGTAAGGACAGAGGTCTAGTGCACGCCTCTGGGGAGGAGCACAGGCGGTGACTGAGGGGGCTCCAGGTTCAGGCAGCGCCCAGTTTGCATCTGTTCAGCGAGGCAGGTGATAAGGACCAGTGCTTTGGAGCTGCCGGCGGTGGCTGTTGGGGGTGGGGAGGCTGCTGGGCAACCCGCAGGAGATGAGTGGAAGGACTGCTAGGCAACGTTCCATCCCATTTGGTTTTGGGTGGTGGGAATTTGTAGCGGGCCATGGCTTTTTCCTGTGGTTTTCTTCCCACAGTGCTTTACAGGAACAAAGAAAGGAAAGAGTAGAGATTCTCAGAGTTAGGGATGAACAGAGCAGGCAGGCTGGAAGGTGAGGGGCCCAGAGTTGAAGATGGTTGAATGTTGAGCAACCATGTGTGAGCCCAGGCAAAACCAGTGGAGACCCACTCAGCCAGCACCCTGGCTCCCGAAATGCAGTAAGTCGTGGCTTATTCGGCCACTACATTGTGGGCAGCTGGTTAGGCAGCAGCAGGCAGCTGCAGTGCTGTGCCTGGTGTTGACTAAGCATGGCAGGAAGCCGGAGGCAAGGGAGCCTGGTGCAAGAGGAGAGCTCGGTCCCGTGGGGCAAGTGGGCAGGTGGAGCAGGGTGGAGAGAGCTGGAGGTGCATGCAGGAGGCAGCCTGCACCCTGGGCTTTGGGACGAGAGAGCAAAGTGGGGCCGGTGAGGCTTGGAGTGGTAGTGGGCATGGGGGGCCCACCAACAGCTGAGCTCCTTCCTTCCTTCTTTATTTGTGAGGCACAGAGACAGACCCTCCCCAGGTGCCTCAGTGCCTGGGGCTGGGCCACACTCAATCCAGGTTTCCCATATAGATAGCAGGGACCCAACCGCTTGAGCCATCACCACTGCCTTCTTGCACATCAGCGGGAAGCTGGAATTGGGAGCTAGAGCTGGGAGTGAGACTCAGGTGTTCTGCTGTTGGATACAGGCCTCCTAGTCACCAGGCTGCGTGCCTGCCCCGTTCACTCTCAGTAGAGGGCCTTGCTTTGGACTGCACATGGGAATTGCTCCATCAGCCCTTTCCAAACCACAGCTAGGGTTACAGATGTGAATTGCGCAAGACAAGGTAACAGGTCTCATTTCTCTACTTTTTAAAATCCATTCAAATCCCACCCCCCTACCTGCTGAGACCAGTAAAAAAGTTAATATTTGTAGTGTTTTGTGACTTCTCCTCCTTCTCTTCTGTGTTGTACCGAGACTCCAAGGCTAGGGCAGGATTTAGGAGAAATGGGAGAGAGAGAAACCATTGCGTGGGAGGATGTCTGGGTGTGAGGCAGGGACAGCATCCGTGTCCTCTGTGCCGAGCTCAGCCGCGGCTCCCAGGCCCAGTGGAATGGGAAGATGCAGGTGCACTGACTGCTGCTTTGCGCCGAGGAGGGCAGCATCAGTAGGGGAAAGGGAGGAGCAAAACATGGGTGCGCTTTGCTCTCGGAAGTGTCGCGTTGTTTTTAGATCACTCTGGGATCATCAGCCAAAATGCTGGCACCGCCCTCCTGCTTTCTGTGGCCGTTAGGCCTTTATGCTTCGAGACGAGGGAGGAAGACAGCTTTCTGAGGTCTGCTGAGGCGGGGTGAGGCCATCCATCAGGTTAGCTGAGGAGAGGAGGGGACAGGTTCTTCAGGAGGAGGTGGGGAGAGGGAGAGGGCGATCCCACCACTCTCACAGGGGGGTCTAGGAGGGGGTGGCCATGAAGGCTCTGAGTACTGCGGAGCTGGCCTGGCCTTGCCTCCTCCCCAGGAAGCCCGTCCTTGCCGTGAGACTTGCCCTCAGCTGAGTTCTTTGTCATGGCTCATTCCCATTGGACTGAAACTTGCTCACATTTTTCTTTTTTAAAAAAGTTTTTATTTATTTGAAAGGCAGAGTTATAGAGAAAGAGGGAGAGAGATCATCTATCCACTGGTTCACTCCCCAAATGGCTGCAACAGCCATGGCTGGGCCATGCCAAAGACAGGAGCCAGAAGCTTCTTCGGGTCTCCCATGTGAGTACAGGGGCTCAAGCACTTGGGCCGTCTCTGCTGCTTTCCCAGGTGCATTAGCAGGGAGCTGGCTCAGAGGTAGAGTAGCCAAGACTTGAACCAGTGCCCATACGGGATGCCAACGTTGCAGGTGGCAGCTTTGTTTGCTGGGCCACGACACTGGTAATAGGACTTGGATTTTCAAGGTTCTTTGTGGTTTGACCACTTCTTAAGACTGGAGTTTACTTTCTTGTGCTTCCCTCTGTTATCCTTGTTTCAGCCACATGGAGCTGTTGATTCCTTGAGTGGCCTTCAGTCTTGCCCACCTCGGAGCCTTTGCCTGTGCACTTTCCTTTACTTGCAGCAAGGTTTCTCTTCTGCGTGTGCTTTAAGTAGTTTGAAGCTGATGGAAGCTTCTCCTGGCCCCGTGATCCCCGTCTAGGTTAGGGCCCATTTTCTCCAACATGTCTACGGCATCTTCACCAGCCACAACACCCGCTCCCATCTCCTTTGTTAGAATTGCTTGTCATCCATGTCAGGACATAAATCTGTGACAGCAAGGACAATTTTCACCTTATTCATTGTATCCCTAACCTAGTGTGGACTCTGGTACTTAGTAACTACTCCTATTTGTTCTGTTGAATAAATGCAGTCTGGAATCATTAAAATGCGTCTTTTTTTTTTTTTTTTAAAGATTTATTTATTTATTTGAAAGGCAGAGAGAGAGAGAAAGATCTTCCATCCTCTGGTTCACTCCCCAAATGGCCTCAACAGCTAGAGCTGGGCCTGTCTGAATCCAGGAGCCAGGAGCGTATTCCAGGTCTCCCACATGGGTGCAGGGGCCCAAGGACTTGGACCATCTTCCACTGCTTTCCTAGGTGCATTAGCAGGGAGTTGGATTTGAAGTGGAGCAGCCAGGATTTGAACTGGTGCCCCTATGAGATCCAGTACTGCAGGCAGTGGCTTTACCCACTATGCCACAGTGCCAGCCCATAAAATGCATTTTTTAAAAGATTTATTTTTATTTATTTGAAAGACAGAGTTACAGAGAGAGAGAGAGAGAGAGAGAGAGAGAGAGGTCTTCCATCCTATGGTTCACTCCCCAGATGGCCTCAATGGCCGGAGTTGTGCCCACCCAAATCCAGGGGCCAGGAGCTTCTTCCAGGTCTCCCACGCAGGAGCAGTGGCCCAAGGGCTTGGGCCATTCTCCACTGCTTTCCCAGGTGCATTAGCAGGGAGCTGGATCGGAAGAGGAACAGCTGGCCATCTTTACTGGAGTGCTGCTACTTGCTTGCCCTGGGGGCCTGAGCAAGTCGCCTATTCCTTCTGAGCTTCCGTTTTTTCACCTGGGAACTGAGATGATGATACCTGGGCACCTAGGACAGGCCTGTGTGAAGATCAAGTAAGATGGTGGAGTATGTGTGAAATACCAAGTGGCTCAAATAGTAGGTAAATGTCATTAAGTTACTTATTAAGGAAATCTGTGTTGTAATCTCATCTATAGTACTCATATAGATAATCTCAGATATAGTACTTAAGCAACATTAATCTAAAATGGCTCCCTTGGGTCCAGTATTATCATTAGAAAGAATCTACAGTCCAGTATCCCAGAAGCTCTGAAATATTACAAATATTGTTCAGAGTTTCTCAGAGGGCAAAGGGCACTCTTGTTGCTAACATGGCAGTTTCTCATTTTCTCTTTATCCACCTCACTGCTCAGAGTCTGACTCATGATGGTGAGACCTGAGCCTGGATCAAGGCGCAGCTCTTTTAGACTAGGCCTCCATCTTGTAACTTGGGCCTGACCCGGCCCTGAACCCTAAGCCAAAAGCTCCTAAAAAAGAAAATAAAACTCCCCTTATGATAAACTCTCCTAGCAACAGCCAATTAACAGATAGCAGGGAAATACGCAAAGTTCCAGGTGTCTTCAGGCAGTTAAGGTGATTGATAACATCCCCAAACCCTGCAGTTTGGCATGTACACCCTAGTAGCTCAGACCCTAAACTTTAGCCAACCATAAAAGTATAAATTTAAAATATAAGCCTATCAGATGCTATACAGCCGAACTTGTTTGTTCAACTGTATAAAAACCCCAACGGCCTTACTGGAGGGGCCGCCGATCCAGCCCAGCCTGGTGCGGACGTTGGTCCAAAATAAATAAATAAATAAAACTCTTGTGCTTGCATCAGCCTCGGCTCCTGGTGATCTTAATTGGTGGGAATTGGACGGTTCAGATACAACAATGGCCGCTGTTGCCAAGGCAACCCTAAAAGGAGAACTGTGCATGTGGTTAAAACTTTCAAGTGGCCACATTTGTTTTAAAAAATTAAGAAAGAAGTAAAATAAATTTTAACAACCTACTTTACTTAACTCAGTATGTCCAAAATACTGTAATATGTCTAAAATGTCACTTTAATACTATAATCAATTTATTGTTTAAAAGATTTACTTATTTATTTGAAAGGCAGAGTTACAATGAGGCAGAAGCAAAGACAGAAGTCTTCCATTCATTGCTTCACTCCCCAAATGGCTGCAACAGCTGGAGCTGGGCCGATGAAGAGCCAGGAGTTTCTTCCTGGTCTGCCACGTGGGTGCAGGGGCCCAAGGATTTGGGCCACCTTTTGCTGCTTTCCCAGGCACATCATCAGGAAGCTGGAATGGAAGGGGAGAAGCTCTGACTAGAACCAGCGCCCATATGTGATGTGGGCATTGCAGGCGGTGGCTTTACCCGCTGCTACGCCACAGTGCCAGGCCCCACTGTAATCGATTTAAAAGTTGTTAGTGGAATAGTTTGCATCCCTTTTTGAAAAGATTTGTTTATTTATTTGAAAGGCAGTGTGACAGAGAGGGAGGGAGTGAGAGAGAGAGAGAGAGAGAGAGAGAGAGAGAGGTCTTCCATCTGCTGATTCACTTCCCATGTGGCTGTGTGGCCAGGCCTGAGCCAGATGGAAGCCAAGAGCCAGGCGCTTCATCCAGGTCTCCCACATGGGTGGCGGGGGCCCAGGCTCTTGGGCCGTGTTCTGTTGCTTTTTCCAGGTGTGTTAGCAGGGAGCTGGATTGGAAGTGGAGCAGCCAGGACATGAACCAGCACCCATAAGGGATGCCAGCCTTGCAGGTGGTGGCTTTAAAAGTCATGCTTTTAAGTATAGTTGCCTCTAATGTGAACTTCACTGCACACCCGTGTGGTAGACATCAGCATCTCCATTTTACAGTCGTGGAAACTGCGGCTCTAAAGAGTTAACTGTCACTGTCGGCTGGCTGGCATCTCTTACTCGCCATCCTTCCCTCACTACTCCTTTACTAGAACTTTATGATTTGGGCCTGGGCAGTGCTTGCACTTGCCTGTCAGTGGGAACATTTATTCCATCCCTCTTTCGTTTTCTTATCTGCCTTTTGTTTTCTCTACAAAGTAGCTTTTATAATGGTGAGGCAGTGCTTTGGTTTCCTGTGCTACATATGATCTGGACTAGTTTAGAAAATTACTTAATTCAATAACTTGCATAGCATTCGCCTTTTCGAGTTTGCCTTCTGAAACCCCTGACGACTTTTTTTTCCAGAGAGATTGGAACGATTGTCAGGTCCCTGGGGTGCTGCCCCAGCGAAGGTGAGCTCCACGACCTGATTGCGGAGGTGAGTGTGGTGTCTGAGAGTGGCTCTGTCACTCTGACTCCTTGTCACTGAAGAACAAAATCCTGGGAAGCTCGGAATGCGCTCACTGACAATATTAGGAAAGCTGTGCGTATCGGTCAGCCAGCAGGATCTGAAACATTAGGGAGCCTGTGAGCCAGGAACGCAGCTGGCGGAGCGCTCGTGAAATCCCCACGGTGGCTGTTAGCCCCTCTTTAAGTTCAGCTGAAGGAAGGCCAGGAGAGCTGACTGGATGACCCAATGCAGAGCGACAGAGGAAATCATACCAGCCCAAAGGGGACAGAAGCAGAAATAGAAAATGCAGGGATTCATTGGGGGAAATAAAAATAACTTTCAGAACGGTAGTAAACAGTAAAACAGTACCTAGCTTTATTTGTAATGCTGTCAAAAACCAAAAATCACAACATATCTGAAGACCTTGATTGGCTTTATTCGCAGCCCTAAAATTGGGCAGCACCTCATTCCAAGGGGTGAGTGGAAGAAGTGTTCCCCCGGAGCTGAGCAGAAGAGCTTGGTTTGGTGGGCAGAGGAGGGCCGAGGAAAGCAGGAACGAGAACAAAGAGCAGATTGGTCGGTTCAGAGTTACTTTGCTGTGAAGGTGGGGAAAACTGAGTGATTAACATCAGGTGACTCTGTTTTTGATTAGGATAGAAATGGAGCTTCATTGTCATGGGGACTGAAAGTGTTCTGTTGGGGAGATTTGGTGTCATCTCTCCCTTGATTTCTGGGCAGGTCATGTAACAACCTAATTTGGTGGTGTGCAGTTTTGCTGTGAGTGACTCCATCTTGATTTGTAGTCTAGTCTGTGGGGGCCAGGTGCAGGAGTCTGATCCACAATAAGGGCCACCTGTAATTTTTGTGTGTGTGTGGTATAGATGAGTCTCCGAAGAAATAAAGCAGTGTGTGAGCAGCCCAAGGCCCGAGAGCTTCAACCCTGTTTGTCTTTCCAGAAAGGTTTCGGATCTAATTTCCAATGCAGCTTCTAGCTCAGTCAATGAAGCAGAGACCTTGAGTGGGAAAAGCGACCTGGGCCACCAGCAGGACCGCTCTGTCCAGACTGCTTACCTAGGCACGTGATTTTTGGAGGAAATCAAGGAGGATTAGAGGCAAAGAAGGCAGATTTTGTCTCCTATTCCTTGTCCCTAGCATGGTGCTTGCTTACTTATTATTGTTTGCAAGAGAGAAATTGTGACTTTGGCTGAGTCACTTCTCAGTTTGCTTCAGAGATGAGCGAAATAACGTGTCAGAGGCCTGCTTGGAACCCTAACATGTGCTGTAAAGTTCTGGAATGGCAGGCAGAAATATGACTGCGGCCCAGATATTAGCACTTTGGGAACTAGAAAGTAGTACTAATTTTTCACTTGCATTTAAGAATATTTATTAAAGAAAACTAAATTTTCAGAGTACATTGTTTTTTCTGTTTATAGGAGATTCAGTAAAGCAGTTTTTACTAAGAATAGGGAGAAAAAGTGTGTTTCCTGAGTGGGTGCTCCATTAAAACCACTGCCCAGGGGCAGGTGTTAGGGCATAGTGGGTAAAGCTGTTGATGCCAGCATCCCATATGGGTGCGAGTCCCGGCTGCTGCACTTCCCATCCAGCTCCCTGAAAATGCACCTGGGAAAGCAGTGGAGAATGGCCCATGTCTTTGGGCCCCTGCACCCGCATGAGGGACCCGGATGAGGCTTCTGGCTCCTGGCTTCAGATCCGCTCAGCTGTGGCCATTGTGGCCATTTGGGGAGTGAAACGGCAGATGGAAGATCTCTCTCTCTCTCTCTCTCTCTCTCTCTCTCTCTCTCTCTCTCCCCCCCTCCCTCCCTCCCTCTCTCCCTCTTTCTCTCTCTCTCTCTCTCCCCCTCCCTCCCTCCCCCTCTCCCCTTCTCCCTTCCTCTCTCCCTTCCTCTCTCTGTAACTCTGACTTTCAAATAAGTAAATAAATTTCTAAAGGCAAGTTACTACCTTAAAATATTTATCCATATAACTGGAATAGGTGTTAGAGGCAGGTGGCTGGCACCGCGGCTCACTTGGCTAATTCTCTGCCTGAGGCGCTGGCACCCCAGGTTCTAGTCCCAGTTGGGGCGCCGGATTCTGTCCCAGTTGCTCCTCTTCCAGTCCAGCTCTCTGCTGTGGCCTGGGAGTGCAGTGGAGGATGGCCCAAGTGCTTGGGCCCTGCACCCGCATGGGAGACCAGGAGGAAGCACCTGGCTCCTGGCTTTGGATCTGCGCAGCCATTTGGGGGGTGAACCAACGGGAAAGGAAGACCTTTCTCTCTGTCTCCCTCTCTCTGTCTCTCTCTCTCTGTGTCTCTCTTGCGCTCTCTGCCTGTCAAAAAAAATTTAAAAAAAAGGAGGGGGGCAGGCTGGCACTGTGGAATAGGAGCCGGAAGATAATTACAGTGAAATCACAAGTATTGCTGCCCGTTCAGTGGAGTAAGCAGAGCAGTAATGGAAAACGTCCCTGAGGGTCAGAAAAGGGGCATGGCTAGAGCCATGCTTTTTGTCTGTATGTGGGGTCAGCAGACCATGGCCTCTGGCCAGATCAGCCCACCCCCTATGCCTGTAGTTCAGACATCCGTGGAGCACAGCTGAGCTCCTTTATCTCCGGTAATCCAACGCTGTTTCCTCAGTGGCTGAGGCACAGATGTGTGACGTGCACAGGTTAAAGCATTTACTCTCAGGCCCTTTGCAGAAGGAATTTGCCAAATCCTCACTGCTCTCTGTGCCAAAGCAGAACAACGCCCACACCTAGTGCCAAAGAGCTGGACAGATCCCACGGCTCCCATGTAGAGCCATGTGGCCTTCGGTGAGCTGCCTGGTCTTTCACAGCCTGCCTTCCCATGTGCAACAGGAGTGTAGTAATAGCCCAGTGTTTTCACGAGGATTAATCATCACGTGTGAGGCATCAGTATTATTTGGTGGGCACTCAGTGCATATTTGCATTTTCTTGCTCTGCAGGTGACTCCGCTGAAATATCCCTGCTGATTTAGGGACCTAGCTACAGTGGGTGCTTCGGTCTCAAAGTTTCATTTTGTCTTTGCCTTATTTTATGGACATTGACATGACTTTTACAATTACAGATGTTTAGAGACCAGTGAGGATGGCTGAGCTGAGCTCTGTCCATGTTTTTCTGTATTTGTAAACCAACACGAATGATTCTAACTAAATCCTACCAGCAGGCTTGAACAGCTGGGTATGACTGTCCTTTTTGAACTTTCCTGGCTAAATGGGGAGTGAGGGGACACACACATGTGAGTATTTATCAAGTATGCTTGGGAAGTCAAAACTCCGTGAGAGTAAGCATTTAGGGGTAAATGTCATATTGCTAAGTGCCCCGTAATAGTTTTTGTAGATCCAACCATTTAAGTGTGTTTTTGTGAATGCTTTAAAATTGTGTGATAAATAACTAAAACCTGTGTATAATTCTTTAGTTGACACCTAGTTGAATTTTAGCGGAGATAACACATTTGTGTCTTTAACTTATGTAACTTTCAACCCTCTGCTTTCTGAATCTGAATTTGAAGTCTGATGTTTTTCTTGAAATAGATCGTTTTAGGACACCAGGCAACACCGGCCCATCCTCTTAATGTTCTGTCACAGCACCTTGCTCCCAGTGATCGTGGCCTATTCGTAGTATCACAAGCTAGTGACTGTGAGGGGTGTTAGAGGAAATCTTGCTGACATACATATGGGTTCCAGGTAACCTTCCTTCATAGTAAGTTACAGCCATCTGCGTCTTTACCGTGTCGGAGCTGGGCAGAGGGAGGGGCATTTTAGTAGAGGGGGAAGAGTATCTGGAGTCTGCATCCTTGAAGGTCAAACCCAAGTGGAATTATGGAGACTTGAACCCAATGACAGAGGAAGCTAAAAGCTAGTTGAGGAAGAAGACCTGTGTTGGTAAGAAGATTGGCTCAGGTGTGGGAACCAAGCAAGGATTCTGACTTATGGGAGGAGGGTGACCATCCTCAACCTCGCTGGCCCTTGTCGGTTGTGGATGGTGAGTGGTGGGCTTGTCGCCTGCTCATCTCTTTTGCTGTTAAGCATGCTACACTCTGTTAACCACCTCTACAGTTTCTCATGGCTCACGCTTCAACCTCGCTGAGGCCTTTTAGCTGCGTGATGAAGCAGCTTTCTCTGGCTTCTGTTCCCTGGGCGGGGAGAGGCCAGCTGGCCAGTCTTCCCATTGCATACCAACAAGCCTGGGTACGTACTGACTGAAGAGGTGGCCATCTCGGCGCTTGGCCACAGCAGTGCCCGCCTCCCCGCACGTTTCTGGTGTCCTTAGGGAGCGCTGTGTCCTCGGAGCCTTCTCATGGAACGTAATTCGCTGCTGTTTTTCTGATTCTTAATGCATCCGTTCCATCTGCCCAGCCTTTCTACTTCCTGCAGTGTTTGGTCACCATTTGTTCTGGATCTCTAAGAGCCACCTCCTCATGGGCACTTTGCCCCATCTCCTGGAGTCCTTGCCAGGGTTTTAGGTGCTGTGTCCTGAGACAGTGCCAAAAGTCAGAGAATTCTCGCTTGGCCAGTCTGTGTCCCAGGCGTCTTGGTCAAACACTACTGCCATCCCAGGGTGCTCCCCCAGCTCCTGCCAGTGTGTGCTTGGCCATCTCAGTGTCATCTCTCTCCTCCCAGCCTGGTTGTGCTGGGATTTACCCCACCTGCCTGGAGAGGCGATGGGGTGGCAGCACACAGATGGGCTACCTCCTCCCAGGACGGCCAACACCCTCAGGGGCCTCCATTGATTTCTCCAGCCCATGTTTCAGTGTGCCAGGTTTCTGCAACCAGGAAAAACCCTCTCCTGTCTTGGTGGGGAATCTAAACATCTCTGGATGTCTTCTGCCTCGTTTGCTGTTTCAAAGATGTATATGGCTCACAAACTAAACCTCCCCACAGCCTGCTTTGTATAGTCTGTGAGGCACGGGTGGTTTCTGCATTTTTGAAAGATTCTGAGAATAAACGAAGATGTGCAACAAAGGTCCTACAGGCTCTGCAAAGGCCGCAGCATTTGCTGTCCCCGCCTCTGCAGGAGCTCACCACCCCGGTTTGTGTGTGCCCGACGCTCTGTCCTTTCACCACAGGAGATAAGGGCTCTTTGGCAGCTGCCAGAGAGGCCCTGGGCTTTCCTATCTGGTCTGTAGCTGCTTGACACCGGCCTCCAGTTTCTCATTATTCTTCTGAAGGGCGTCAGTACAGCTGCAGCCAGCTCGTGAGGGCCATTGTGCTCCTTTATCTTGCAGATGCTTGCATCCTGGCACCCACACGGCTGTCCTCCTCCTTGAGATTCTCCCAGGGCACCGCTGGCACACGTGTCCCCGATGCCGCTCGGGGACGGTGGGGAGCGGATCTTCCTCAGAACTCTGTCATGCTTTGTGCGTGTGAGTTTTCAGCTGAGACATAAAAGTTGTACCTATTTGTGGGATCCCATGAGATGTTTCGGTACACACTGTGTCATGTTCAGATCAGTTAGATTAGGTTCTCTTCAAACGTGCCTGAGTCTTAGGCCACTCCTGGCACCACTTGTGATGCCCCGGGTGCTCTACGAAGCAAACACGAAGCATTGGATGTCCAAGAAATTTATTGCAGAAGCCACGCAAAGCATCAGAATGCAGTGCAGGCCTGGCCCTCGTGAAGGAGAGGTGGAAGGAAGGGCCCTAGATTTCCGACAGCAGTTCTAGAAAAAAGGCTGCTCCAAACTTGTTCTGTCAGAACAGTTTCTCCTCTGCAGGATCGGGGCTGCTTCTGTTAGCCCTGCAATACTTAGGTACTGACTGAGGCAGCCCATGGGAAAGGTGGCCTTGGCCTGGACAGGGCATCATTCCACTCTGTTTTGTGCAGTTGGAGAGTTAAGAGGTTTTATGGCTGCCATAGTTATCATCTGGAAGAACTGAAGTATAAACCATGTTTTGGATGACTGAAAAAATTCCATTCTATTTTTTGTTTGTTTGTTTGTTTCTAAGCTCATTAGGAGCTCCCTGTAGCTTTCAGGATTAGATCAGGACAGAAAACTGCTTAGTGATAAAGCAGAAGTCCTCATCAGTCAAAGAACGGGATCTGGAAGATTGGGCAAAAGCTTTAGCAGCACACGGTACCAGGAAGTCAGGGATAGGTAAGAACTGGGTTAGGCTTATCCTGCAAGTCCCTTCTTGGTTAAAAACATGATTCCATGGCAGGGAGATCACATTAATCGTAATCTTCAATGTGTCTGTCTCTTTAGACAACTACACTGTGGATAGGTTAACCTCTGCATCTGGTGCACAGCTAATATTCTGGTACTTATACTCGTGGTAATTACTGTCTTCCCTCTTCTGGGTTGGATTTCTTTGTATCCCAAGTTTTCCTCTTTCTAGGTCCTCTAGCATTTTGTATATTTGAAAAAACTGTGCTAGTCTGTGGTTGGGTGGCTATAGAATAGAATTCTGCATTCAAGCTGGTCATTAAGAGTTTGGAAGGCCCTCCTGTCTGCAGGCTACGGGTGCTGTCACGGAGTAGTGCAAGTCCATTCTGACTTCCAGTCCTCTGTTTGCAACTTTTGAAAACAATTTTCCTTCCTGAAAGCCTGGACAACTTTTTTTTTCTTGAGTGCTTGAAATTTCACAATTATTTACCTTGATATAGATCCATTATCATCTCATGTGTTAGGTACCTGGTGTTAGTTGCCTTTTCAAACTGGCAACTTTTGGCTGGCGCCGTGGCTCACTAGGCTAATCCTCTGCCTGCGGTGCTGGCACCCCAGTTTCTAATTCCGCTTGGGGCGCCGGATTTTGTCCTGGTTGCTCCTCTTCCAGTCCAGCTCTCTGCTATGGCCCGGGAGGGCAGTGGAGGATGGCCCAAGTCCTTGGGCCCTGTACCCGCATGGGAGACCAGGAGGAAGCACCTGGCTCCTGGCTTTGGATCGGCATAGCTCCAGCTGTAGTGGCCATTTTGGGGGTGAGCCAACGAAAGGAAGACCTTTCTATCTCTCTCTCTTACTGTCTAACTCTGCCTGTTGAAAAAAACCAAAAAACAAAAACCTAAACTGGCAACTTTGGTACCAGGAACTTTTCTGCAATCATCTCGATGATTTCTAACTGCTCACTCATTTCCTGTCATTGTTCTCATTTTGAGACTCCTTCTATTCACTTTTATGACTCTGGACTAATTTTCTTATTTTTCACCATTTTATTTTCCATCATTATCTGTTTGTAGATTTCTATCTCTGGTAGACTTCTTGAATGCTGTCCTCCACTCTTTTTTATTTAGTTTCTCATTTCTGTTGTGTTTTTAATTTTTTTAGCTTGTTTTTGATGTTTACTCCTTTCCTTTTTATTTTTGCTTACTGTAAAGGCAGAGAAAGGACAGACAAATAAAGAGAGATCTTCCCTCTTCTGATTTACTACTCAAATGCCCACAACAGCCGGAGTTGGCTAGACCAAAGCCAGGAGCCCAGGATTCATCTGGGTCTCCCACGTGGCTGTCCCACATGGCTAGCAGGGACCTACGTACTTGAGCCATCACCTGCTGCCTCCCACAGTGAGAGGTGGAGCTGGGACTTGAGCCCAGGCACATGACAGAGGGTGCGGGCATCAGGATGAACGTTCCTTTCTAATGGCATTCTTTTCCTTCTCTGAAGATATCAGTGAGAGTTTATGTGTAGTTTCCCATTCTTTTGCGTAATCTCTGTTTTTCGTCAAAATGATATTTGTGTTTATTTTGGTCTTTTTGTTAGTTGCTTTTCTCACATGTCTGATAAACCTTAGCTGTCAGCTCATAACAAACACATACTTGGAACATTTCATTTATTTTATTTCCTAAAATATTTATTTGAAATGCAGAGCATGAGAGAGAGAGAGAGAGAGAGAGAAAGAGAGAGAGAGTCAAAGAGAAATCTTCTATCCACTGGTTTGCTCCCCAAAAGCCTGCAATAACCAGGTCAAAGTCAGGAGCCAGGAAATCCATCCTGGTCTCCCACATGGGTGTCAGGGGCCCAAGCACTTGGGTCACCCTCTGCTGCCTTCCTAGGTGCATTAGCAGGGAGCTGGTATTAGAAGCAGAGTGGCCAGGACTAATGAAGGCATAACCCGCTGCACCACCCAAACCTCTCTGATTTAAACTTCACCATTGGATGATGCGGGAATCGCAGCGCCAGTGTATGAGGAGTCTCTCCTGCGCAGGCTCGATACCCTAGAATGGAGTCTTCCAGTTTCCTCTGAGAGTAAATAGCTGCCAGCTCGGATCCCTGCTGTTCTACTCTGTGCACAGGCTAAGTGTGCTGGGGTGGAGAGAGGCAGTCACCCACTGGGGAACACGGAGAAGGGAGTTAGGACAGCTTCACTTGGCACCAGATCTCATCTTAGTGCTGCTAACTGAAGTACCTACTCCTTCACCTCAAGTTCCAGAAACAGCTGATGGCTTTGAGGATTCTGTACCACTGCTGGGTTGGAGCTCAGTTTCCTGTGTCTGCAAGGTCGTTGCTGCTTGTTCACCTGCTTTCTAGCTTCCAAAATTTTATTCCTATTATATCCCTTCCCATTCTCCCTAAGCAGGGTTATCATTGTTTTTAAATATAGTTTTTACTTAATTTTAATGAGATTTGAGAGAGAATAAAGTTGAGTGGATATGTGCTCTTTGCCATCTTCTGCTGCTTTACTATGTAGTGTGATTTTTTTAACTTAGTACTGTATCATTAGTATCATTCAGGAGCTGGTGCTGTGGCTCACTTGGTTAATCCTCCACCTGTGGCGCCAGCATCCCATATGGGCGCTGGTTCTAGTGCCTCTTCCAGTCCAGCTCTCTGCTGTGGCCCGGGAGGGCAGTGGAGGATGGCCTAAGTGCTTGGGCCCCTGCACCTGCATGGGAGACCAGGAAGAAGCACCGGGCTCCTGGCTTCGGATCGGCGCAGCACCTGCCATTGCGGCCATTTGCGGGGTGAACCAATGGAAGAAAGACCTTTTTCTCTGTCTCTGTCTCTCTCTGCTATAACTCTTTTTATAATTATAAAAAAATTTCCCATTCCAATGCTCTACTTTATTTTAATGGCTTTCTAATTTTTTTGAAGATTTATTTATTTGAAAGGCAGAGTTACAGAGAGGCAGAGCCTTAGAAAGGATGAGAGATATCTTCCATCCACTGGTTCACTCACCAGATGGCCACAATGGCCAGAGCTGTGCCTATCTGAAGCCAGGAGCCAGGAGCTTCTCTGGGACTTCCGTGTGGATGCAGGGCCCCAAAGACTTGGACCATCTTCTGCTTTCCCATAGCAGAGAACTAGATTGGAAGTGGAGCAGCTGAGACTTGAACTGGCACCCATATGGGATGCCGACACTGCAGGAGGCGGCTTTACCTGCTACACCAGAGCACCAACTCCTCTAATATTTAATTATGTAGTAACCATAATATTGATAAATAGATGCATAATATTCAACTGTGAATTAATGTCCTATAGTTCACATGTCCATTCATTTGTTGTTAGACATTTAGGCTGCTAATAATTTTGAAGATTATAGATACTTCATGTTAAACATTATTTGAATAAAATATAAGCCTTTTTTGAAGGGCAAAAATATCTGACTGTTTCATGTTGGTAAATAATTAGGTATGCTGTTAAATAACTCTTAGGGCTGGCGCTATGGCATAACGGGTAAAGCTGCTGCCTGCAGTGCCAGCATCCCATATGGGTGCTGGTTCAAGTCCCGACTGCTCCTCTTCCAATACAGCTCTCTGCTGTGGCCTGGGAAAGCAGTGGAAGATGACTAAAGTCCTTGGGCCCCTGCACCCACATGGGAAGACTCAGAGGAAGCTCCTGGTTCCTGGCTTTGGATCAGCTCAGCATCAGCCATTGCAGCCAGTTGGGGAGTGAACCAGCGAATGGAAGACTGCCCCCCACCCCGCCTCTCCTTTTCTCTGTGTGTAACTCTTGACTTTCAAGTAACTAAATAAATCTTTTTTTTTTTTTAAGAATTCTTAAAAAACAAAAATTTCTGAGAATGAGTAGTAGTCCGGGTTACTCGGGGCCTTGTGGGCATGCCGAAGCAGTGTGGGCTGCTGAAGGATTTTAGATGAGAACAATGGGGTGAGATGAGCATTTTAGACAAACCAGCCTGATGGCAGAAAGAGGTGAGGCTGGAATAATCTGTAGAGATTCTTTCCTGGGATCTGATAGGTGGGGGCCTCTTGTACATCTGGGTAATTTTTTCCCTAAGGATTTATTTGACATTTTTCAGTTAGTAAAACTTACTTGTTGTGTTTCTATCAAATCACAACTTTCTGACCCTTAGCATTCCACTCCTTCAGTCTTGGTGTTAGCTTTGTGCACTCTTCTTTTCAAATATTTTATAAAAATGTTAAATGAGAAAATTTCATCATGGTATTATGAAGATTTTAATGTTATTACACCTAGATTAATGCCTGCCAATTATCAATATATACTTAGTATAGAACAATTCTTTTGTCTTTTTTTTTCTTGAGGTTTATTTAGTTATTTGATAGTCATAGAGAGAGAGAGAGAGACATCTTCCATCCACTGTTTCGCTCCCCCAAATGATAGCAATGGCTGGGCCAGGCCAAATCTGGGAGCTGGGGACTTTATTGGGGTCTTCCACAAGAATGGCAGGGGCCCAAGCATTTGGGCCATTTTCCGCTGCTTTTCCAAGAGCGTCATCAGAGAGCTGGATCAGAAGTGGAGCAGTTGGGACTCAAACCAGTGCTCATATAGGGTGCTGGCATTGCAGGTGGCACCTTAATCCACTTCGCCACAATGCTGGCCCTCAAAATTTTGGCTATTTTACAAAGCCAACATTATCAGAAAATAAAGCATCACCTTTGTTTCATTACTTTATTTTGAACCACGGAATACTGGTTTAAAAAGGTAATTGCCCTAAAATCATTTCAGTTGATTTACTTTTAAATACTTAATAAGGTAGTCACTGTTTTTTTGTTTTTTGTTTTTGTTTTGACAGACAGAGTGGACAGTGAGAGAGAGAGACAGAGAGAAAGGTCTTCCTTTGCCGTTAGTTCACCCTCCAATGGCTACTGCAGCCGGCACACTTCACTGATCTGAAGCCAGGAGCCAGGTGCCTCTCCTGGTCTCCCATGGAGTGCAGGGCCCAAGCACTTGGGCCATCCTCCACTGCACTCCCTGGCCACAGCAGAGAGCTGGCCTGGAAGAGGGGCAACCGGGACAGAATCCGGCGCCCCGACCGGGACTAGAACCCGGTGTGCCGGCGCAAGGTAGTCACTTGTTATAAAATAGGTTAAAATAAAAAAGTAGTGGAGAAATTAAACCCAGATTTACTAATTCTTATTTGACGTGTGGCCTTGTAGCTACAGGTGTTGATTACCAACAAGCTTTTTTAACAGACTCCCGTAGTGGTTCGCCAATGCCTCATCAGTATAGTCTCCTACAAGAAGAGGGCCAGAGCTCTCTTCGAGTGCATGTGGCTGTACAGTGTCATCCAGATTCCAAAATGAGATCATGTGCTCTGGAAAATTGTGGTAGGGGCCGATGTTGTGGCACAACAGGTGAAGCTGCCACTTGTGGCAACACTGGCATCCCATAGCAGAGTGCCAGTTTGAATCCTAGCTGCTGCACTTCTGACCCAACTTCCTGCTAATGCTCCAGGGAAGGCAGTGGAGGATGGCCCAAGTGCCTGGACCCCTGCCATCCACGTGGGAGACCAGGATGGAGTTCCTGGCTCCTGACTTTGGCCTGGACCAGCCCTGACCATGGCAGGCATTTGGGGTGTAGACCAGCAGATCTCTCTCTCCCTTTCTCTCTATTTCTCCCTCTTTTCTCTGTCGTTCTGCCTTCAAATCAATCAATTAATTAAAAAGACATAGTGGTATATTTCATCAGTGAAAAGAATGAACTATCAATTTATGCTACAACACGAGTGAACCTCAGAAACAAAAACAAAAGCAAGGGAAAGAAGCCAGTCACAAAAAACCACATTGTAAATGATGCCATTTATATGAAATGTCTAGAAAGGGCGACTACACAGAGACTGAAAGCAGGTCAGTGGTGGCCGAGGGCTGGAGACGGGCACAGGGACCAACCAGAAAAGGGCTCAGGGGAACTTGTTTTTTTATTTTAATTTTTAAATTTTGTATAAAGGAAACAAATGTCATGTATTTTGTATATAGTTTTAAGAGAATAATGATACTTCCCACCCACCCCCCACTCCCTCCTCCTTCCTTTCTTATTTTTTTCTTAATTTTTGTAATGACATACTTTCAGTTTATTTTTTATTTTATCTTATTTTTTGGTAAAAGAAAATGTTTATTTCAAGAAGCCGGCATCTTGGGGCGAGATCTCTTGATCCAAAATGTGCTCTTATTGCCCAACAAGCCAGCAAGAGGAGTTTTTAAAGGGCCAGGAATAGTTGACGTAAGAAATAATGAGTCTTTTCAACTGACAGCTATGCAGATGTGCAAGCTTTGTTCTGATGAAGGTCGATCCAGCCCCATCCGGGTGTCAGCCAGGTAGAAGCCTCTTGACAAGGGCTCGGCTGTTAGTTGGGTCAGTTCCCATTCCAAATCAGCTCCCCTCTTTAGGCTCCCGAATTCTCCTTATGCAGATGTTACTATTGACCAGTGTAGGCACAGAGTAATTCACGACATCAGTAGCTAGTTTTGTGATACAGAAATGAGGAGGGAAAGGAAAGGAAGGTGCCTTTGTTACAGTTCTATTTTTGGACCTTCCATTATGCCACCCTCTTGACTGACACTGGTGTCAACCCTGGTTACTACAATAATTCCTTGAAGCATCTCACCCTTCCTCCTGTCCTGCCAACCCCGCCCCCACTCTCACTATACCTCTCTGTACCTTGTGACCTCACTCCTTTTTGCTCCTGCCCTCCCTACCAGGCCACACTACTACACTTCTTCTCCTCTCCAATTTAGGTTGCACAGATCAAAGTTTTATCTACGCTGAGGCCAACAATGCCCTTAGCCTATTTTTCTTCCATTTCCCCATTTGGCAAAAGCCAAACCCTATAGTAACCCATCTGTATACCATCTCTGGGACTTTATCTGGTCGTTTCCATGGCAGAAGACTCACTTAGTGGTCCAGATTGGTTCCTACATAAATTCAGTGTCTTCAGATTTACCTGTGACTCACAACTGCCAACAATAAAAAATATTTCTGTTTCCCTGGTCATTGTGGCAATTCAGTTTTTCCCTTTAATTTTCATTTTCAGTAGATGATCTTGCATTTACAGAAAAATTCCACAAACAGCCCCTACCAGAAAGCAAATGGCTGATAAATACAATTGTGATTTCTTCAAGCCACTCTTAACCACAGCACTCTCCCCCACAGTGAACTACTGGAGCTCTTACCGTCAGTATGACCCTCGCTCTCCGGACAGCAGTGTTCATGGCACCAGCGTACTTTTGAATTTGTAAAATCACCTCAAAGTCAGCTTGTGCAAAACTGAACTTGCCTTCTGCCCTCTGCCATGTTGTCCTGTGCCCCATATCTCAGAGGAGGTATCACCAGTCACACAGTTGACAAAACCAAGCCTTACCCTTCGTATTGCATCCTCTGCATCATTGCCAGTCACAGTTTACAACTTGCAGATTCTAGACACTCAGTGTATGCTGGGACTGCCGTCTCACGGCTTTCCCACCACCACAACCTAGGGCCAGGTTGTTAGGGGTCATACAGCAGCAGAGAACATATCATTACCGCAGTTCTTTGTCTCACGTGGAAGAATTTACAAGTGGACAAGCAGAGAGATTTAAAAGCAAGATTTATTAGCGTCAGAGATCTCCAGCCAGAGTGGCATTGGGGGGGGGGGTCTCCAAGAGAGGAAAAACCCTCAGTTTACTTTATAATCTCAAGTAACTGTCCACTGAATAAAGAATTCAACAAGAAGTAAGTAGAAAAACCACTGTTCCTCATGAGTATAGTTGAGGGCTATAAACAATAACCAAATCTCAAAAGTGTCAGTTTTGCTCATTTATATTACTTTTTTTTTTTTTGGTACTCTGTTTATTAGTTGCCACAAACCAGGGTAAACATGATATTTGTCTTTTTGGGGACTGGTTTATTTCTCCAGTTGGCATCTATTGTGTTGCAAAAGACAGGATTTCATTCTTTTTATGGCTAAGCAGTATTCCATTGTGTAAATATACCACCATTCCCAGCAGTGGAATGAGAGGGTCATACAGTAGATCTAGTTTCAGATTTCGAGGAGTCTACATAGTGTCTTCCACAGTGGTTGCACTAGTTTCTGTTCCCACCACATCTTTGGCAGCGTTTGTTATTTTTTGACTTTTGGATGATAGACATTCTAACTGGAGTGAGATAAAACTTTATTGTGTTTTTTTTTTTAAGATTTATTATTTGAAATGGAGAGTTAAAGGGGGGGGTGTCTTCCATCCTCTGGTTCACTCCTCAAGTAGCCGCAATAGCCAGAGCTGTGCTGATCCAAAGCCAGGAGCCAGGAGCTTCTTCCGGGTCTCCCAGGTGGGTGCAAGGGCCCTAGGACTTTGGCCATCTTCTACTGCTATCCCAGGCCATAGAAGAAGACTGGATCGGAACCAGCACCCATATGGGGTGCCGGCACTGCAGGCGCTGGCTTTACCTTCTGTGCCATAGTGCTGACCCCTTGTTGTGGTTTTTATTTGCATTTCCCTGATGGCTAGTGATCCTGAGCATTTTTTTTTCATGTGTCTGTTGGCCATTCGTATTTCATCCTTTGAAAAGTGCCTGTTCATATCTTTAGCCTATTTATTTTCTTTTTTAAAAATATATATTTTTTGACTGGCAGAGTTAGACAGTGAGACGGAGAGAAACAGAGAGAAAGATCTTCCTTCCATTGGTTCACCCCCAAACTGCTGCCACAGCCAGTGCGCTGTGCGGATCCGAAGCCAGGAGCCGGGTGCTTCTTCCTGGTCTCCCATGCGGGTGCAGGGCCCAAGGATCTGGGCCATCCTCCACTGCACTCCCGGGCCACAGCAGAGAGCTGGACTGAAGAGGAGCAACTGGGACAGAATCTAGTGCCCCAACTGGGACTAGAACCCCGGGTGCCGGCGCCGCAGGCGGAGGATTCAAGTGAGCCGTGGCACCGGCCATCTTTTTAAAAAATATTTATTTATTTGAAAGAATTACAGAAAGAGAGAGATCTTCTATCCATTGGTTCACTTCCCAAATGGCTGAAACGGCTGTAGCTGGGCCAGTCTGAAGCCAGGATCTAGGAGTTTCTTCCAGGTCTCCTATGTGGATTCAGGAACCCAAGTACTTGGGCCATCTTCTAATGCTTTCCCAGGCACATTAGCAGGGAACTGGATCGGAAGTGGAGCAGCCTGGACTGGAACTGGTGTCCATATGGGATGCCAGCGCTGCTGCAGCTTAACCCACTACACCATAGCACTTAGCCCATTTATTAACTGCATAGTTTGTTTGGTTGTTGAGTTTCCTGACCTCCTTATACGTCCTGGATATTGGTCCTTTATCAGATGTATAGTTTGCAAATATTTTCTCCCCTTTTGTTGGTTGCCTTGGTTGCCTCTTTGTTGAATGTTTCCTTTGCTGTGCAGCTTTATTCATAGTTGTGGAAACTTGGACACAACCAGACATCTTCAGTGGGTAAATGGACAAACAGAAATGCTATTCAGTGCTAAAGAAATGTGTCTTCAGGACATGAAAAGACATTGAGGAAACTTAAATGCTTCTTCCCAAGTGAAAGAAGCCACTCTGGGAAGGCTGTGTGCTGTACTACCCCATCTGTGAGACTTTCCAGAAAAAGCAGAACTGTGCAGGCAGTGCAGTCATCAGTGCTTGCCAGGGACTGGAGGGGCAGGAGGGTTAAACAGACGGAGCACTGAGGATGTTTAGGACAGGAAGACTCTCCAGTGGTACTGTAACAATGGATACTATCACACATTTGTCCAAACCTCTAGAATGTACAGCAGCAAGCCTGAACCCTGTGTGCACGAGTGACTTTGGTTGATAACAATGTGATGGGGCCGGCGCTGTGGCGTAGTGGGTAAAGCCGCCGCCTACAGTGCCAGTATCCCATATGGGTGCTAGTTTGAGTCCCAGCTACTCTACTTCTAGTCTAGCTTTCTGCTATGGCCTGAGAAAGCAGCAGAAGATGGCCCAAGTGCTTGGGCCCCTGTACCCACGTGGGAGTCCTGGAAGAAGCTCCTGGCTCCTGGCTTCAGATTGTCACAGCTCCGGCCATTGTGGCCATCTGGGGAGTGAACCAGCAGATGGAAGACCTCTCGCACTCTGCTCCTTCTCTCTGTGTATAACTCTGACTTTCAAATAAATAATTAAATCTTTAAAAAAAAAAAAAAGAGAGATAACAATGTGTTGATGTAGGTTCATCAGTGGTGACAAATTTACCACTCTGATGGGAGATATGGCTAGGAGGGGTACTGGGCAGGGTAAGTGAGAACTTCTGTACTTTCCACTGAATTTTCTGTGAACCTAAAACCTCAAGAAAATAAAATTTATTTAAAAAATTGGAATGCTGAGTTATGGATTACTTTGTTAAAAATAATGGGAATAAATACTTGTAAGTTGAATTTTTGTTTTAGATATTTTTATTCTGTCTGCTATCAATAAATAAGTTGGAATAAAGAAAATTGATAACTAAAAAAAAAATAGACTAATGACCTGGTAGGATGTTCATAGTATGTTAGGGGAAAAAAGTATATAGGCTAGGATTCTATTTCTTCTGAAATTTATACATACACACATATTCTATATGTGGATATATACTTTCCTGTATTTTTTAGTTTCTACAAGGAATGTGTATTATCTCTGTAATAAAAAGGAGAAAAGAAAGCTGCATTGGATCAGTATCATTCAAAAAATTGTTCACAGATGACAAAGACACTGTTGATAATGCATACTGACAATCTGCATAAAGTTGCTCTTTAAAATGTAAAAAGTAGTGACATATAGCAATTAACATGTTATAATATATGTGACTTAAAATGCATCTAATAAAGCTTACATATTTAACTTGACTAAAAAACTCTCTTGCGGGCTTTTGCTTGCTAGGGAAGAAGTTGTTCAATATTACATTCAGGAATTTATTGTGGTAAGCACTACTCCTTGATGCTTACATGGAATCTCAGCCTGGGAGAGAGCCTCTCCTCTCCTCTTACTGCAGCACAGCTGTGCACCATTGCTTTTGGTACAAGTGGAACTGAAGGGGACTTTAGCAGGGTGATTGTTCCAACACCCGCTGCCTCTGTCAAATCTGGGGCCTGAGACCAAAGCTGAAAGGCATGGGGTAATCAGTGTAGCTGGAGCCCCTGGAGCCCACCTCAGCTAATGTCTGAGCAAGCACCCCTCCCACATTTCTCCCCATCATTTCCAGTTACAAACTCACAGTGAGAAGAGACCTTACCAAGCACCTGGTTTAGCTACCTGTTGATTCTTGGACTATCTGATGGTCCAAGTGAGATGATCCAGTCTATTTTTAATATTTTAATCATAAAAAGGAAAGAATTTATAACCTAGAAGAATCATATATCCTGAGTAATATATAATCGCTTCTAGAATCTTTTAAACTTTTGTTTATTTTCACTTTATTTGAAAGGCAGAGAGATAAGCAGAGATCTTCCATCTACTGGTTCACTCCCCAGGTGTCCAAACAGCCAGGTCTAGGCCAGGCCAAAGCCAGGAGCCAGGAGCTCCATCCCACAGGGGTGGCAGGGACTCAAGTACTTGAGCCATCACCTGCTGCCGCCTTCTAGGTTGCGCAGTTAGCGGGAAGCTGAGTCGGATGTGAGGAACCAGAACTCACAGCAGATGTTCTGATATGGAACTCAGGCATCCCAACTGGTGTTGTAACCCTTGGTCAAATGCTTGTCCCTCTAGAATCTGTAGGGTAAATTACACTTTTCCACATTAAGTTGTTTCAAATATTTTTGGGGAAGATACAATTATGGGAAATGCCAATCAGTTTTTCTTATTCTGTCCAAAGAATGAAATAATTTCTGAATTATATTCTGAAACATGTTTTATGTCAAAGTTTGTATATACACTTTTTAGAACCTAGTTTGAAAATATCTCAAGTTTTTTTTAATGACTTTTACTATAGATCATTTTTATTTATATTTATTTATTTATTTTTAAATTTATTTGTTTGACAGAGTTAATGAGAGAGAGAGACAGAGAGAAAGGTCTTCCTTCCATTGGTTCACCCCCCAAATGGCCGCCACGGCCGGAGCTATGCCGATCTGAAGCCAGGAGCCAGGTGCTTCTTCCTGGTCTTCCATGTGGGTGCAGGGGTCCAAGCACCTGGGCCATCCTCCACTCCACTCCTCCACTCCCCGGCCACAGCAGAGAGCTGGACTGGAAGAGGAGCAACCGGGACTAGAACCCGGTGCCCATATGGGATGCTGGCGCTGCGGGTGGAGGATTAACCAAGTGAGCCATGGCGCCAGCCCACTACAGATCATTTTTTTTTTTTAAATGTGTCTGTATATTTTATTTGGTTACCTGAAACTAGTTGAAATGTAGATGCTTTATAAACCATCCTTTTTTTTTAAAGATTTATTTATTTATTTGAAAGTCAGAATTACACATAGAGGAGAGGCAGAGAGAGAGAGGTCTTTCATCCAATGGTTCATTCCCCAGTTGGCTGCAATGGCTGGAGCCTTGCTGATCTGAAGCCAGGAGCCTTCTCCAGGTCTCCCACGTAGGTGCAGGGGCCCAAGGACTTGGGCCATCTTCCACTGCTATCCCAGGCCACAGCAGAGAGCTGGATCAGAAGAGGAGCAGCCAGGACTGGCGCCTATATGGAATACTGGCGCTTCAGGCCAGGGCGTTAACCTGCTGTGCCACAGTGCCGGCCCCTTATAAACCATCTTAACTACTGATACTATCTCTGTGTGTGTGTGTGTGTGTGTGTGTGTGTGTGTGTGAAGCATGAAGAATTTCAGTTGATTGATCGGTTGTGATATCACTGAGGAGAAATGAATTTTCACCGTGTGTTTTATTGTGCCTATGCAGTGGGTTCAGCACTAGAATGCTGTAATGAGAACAGAGATGGCCTGATGATTTCACGGTGGGAAGGAGGAGAGAACTTGAGGCTGTTATCCCATCAAAACGCGTGACTGCACTCAAAGACCTCAAATAAGCACTCCTCTGTGCCCTTGGCTTCTCAGATACCAAACAGATTAAGAAAACTGACTTAGAGCAAAGTTGAGTGAGGAACAGTATTCACCGCATGCCATGAGACTTGAATAAATATTACTTAAAAAAATCTCATACGGTTTCTGTATTTACTGAAACATCTCCATGTTGGGGAAAAGGGTGTAGAGAGTAACAGGAAAGAGAGAAAGGGGAGACCTGAGGCACTGTGGAGCCTTGAAGGTGGGACACTCGTGCATGGCAGTGAAAGCTATTTTCTTTTTGTAAAAATTTATTTATTTATTTCAAAGAGTTACAGAGAGGGAGAGACAGAGAGAGAAAGCACTTCCATCCACTGGTTCACTCCCAAAATGGCCACAACGGCCGGAGCTGGGCCGATCCAAAGCCTGGAGCCAGAAGCTTCTTCCAGGTCTCCCACATGGGTGCAAGCACTTGGGCCATCCTCCACTGCTTTCCCAGGTACATTAGCAGGGAGCTGGATTGGAAGCAGAGCAACCAGGACTCAAACACATGGGATGCCGGTGTCACAAGTGGTAGTTTTACCTGTTATGCCACAACGCCAGCCCTAGAAAGCTGTCTGTTTTCTTTAGGCCACCTACTCTACAGCCAGGCCAACAACTGGCAGCGTAACATTAAGATGGATGCACTAGA
This sequence comes from Sylvilagus floridanus, assembly GCA_949820135.1. Lineage (NCBI taxonomy): Eukaryota > Metazoa > Chordata > Mammalia > Lagomorpha > Leporidae > Sylvilagus > Sylvilagus floridanus. The sequence continues at coordinate 41,474,954 of OX463240.1, read as the reverse complement.
AATGGTACTCTGTGGTGAAGTGCGGCTGTGGGAATCCTCATGCACAGAGCCTTTATTATCTGTATGTTCACAGATGCTACTTGAGCTGCTTTTGAGCACATTGGCCCTTGTAGAAGACACAAACTAGATTTTAACTTCTTCTGCCCCATTCATGTTATAATCACAGGATATGTTTGTTCTTGGCTTTTGAAGAGCAGGATATGGAATTGGGGTGTGTGTATTAGTTTGCTTCTCTTTTCAGCCAAAAGAGACTTGCAGGGATACTGCAGCAATGTGGGGTGGTCCACCTGTTAATTCATGTACCCTGTCTCCTTCCTTCCTCCCTCCCTCCCTCCCTCCCTCCCTCCCTCTTTTCTTTAAGATTTCATTTCCCAAATGGCTGCAAGGGCCAGAGCTGGGCCAATCTAAAGCCAGGAGTTTCTTCTTCTCCCACATGGGTGCAGGGGCCCAAGCACTCGGGCCTGTAGCAGGAATCATGTACCGAGACAAGACACCAAGGCTTTTTAACAGGAAGTAGTATTCTAGTATGCTGGCATAAGCCCAGGTGGAATTTCTTATCCAAAAGCCTGAGCCCCAAACGTGGGGGGGGGGGGTCTTTCCTTATATATGATTTTAGCCTTTTACTCTCCCTTACGTGGTTACATGCATACATTTAATTGAAGATTCTAATGCTACATGGTGGCCACAGGACTGATGTAGTACCATACATGGGAAGGCACATACTGAGCTGCCTGCTGTCTGGCAAGGGTTAACACCATTGCTCTGTACTTGCAGGGGGAACCTGAAATGGTTACATAGAAGCAGATAGTAACTATGGTTGAAGCATTCATGGGCAAGCAGATAACAGCCACATTTCATTTCCAGGACCGATGCCTCCCTTTTTCTTCTGACCTTGTGAAGATCTCTACTACAACTTTAATCATGTCAGTTAGAAACAAGTTTAATTAAAATGGGGGCCAGCGATGTGGCACAGCAGGCTAAAGTCCTGGCCTGAAGCACCGGCATCCCATACGGGCGTTGGTTCGAGTCCTGGCTGTTCCTCTTCCGATCCCGCTCTCTGCTATGGCCTGGGATAGCAGTAGAAGATGGCCCAAGTCCTTGGGCCCCTGCACCCACATGGGAGACCTGGAAGAAGCTCCTGGCTTTGGATCAGTGCAGCTCTGGCCGTTGCGGCCTTCTGGGGAGTGAACCAGTGGATGGAAGAACTCTTTCTCTGTCTCTACCTCTCTCTGTAACCCTTTCAAATAAATAAAATAAATCTAAAAAAAAAAAAAAAAAGAAGTTTAATTAAAAGACAAAGTCTTTGCCACAGGCCATCGGCAGAGAGCTGGATTTGAAGAGGAGCAGCTGGGACACAAACTGGGGCTCACATGGGATGCTGGTGCCACAGGCAGAGTTTTAGGTCTACTATGCCACAGTGCTGGCCCCCAGACATTTTCTTACATCATTCACCAAAAATAACAGAACCACCTCCTATTCTCCCCTCTCCCACCAGCTTCCATATTCCTATAAGTGATATTCTAGCCCATTTTTAGTGTTTTTCTTTTATGATAGGGGAATATATATTTAAAATGCTTTTTAAAAAACCAAAGTGAAAATCCAGTTTGGAGTTTAGTGACTAATAATTCTGGCTTAGTAGCTGACAAGTTAACAGTAGAAGAATTGTATTACAAATTATTGTATGGAATAATAATGGCCCAAACAATATGGCGCTGGCCCAAGGACAGACATGCAGACCACTGCAGCAGAAGAGAGCTCCCAGAAAGGAAGCTGCCTGTGTAGTCAGCTCGTGTGCCACGGCAGCGCCTGGAGCACACAGTGAACACAGTTCCGCAGACCGGAGCACACAGTCTCAGTGAGTGATGCCAGGAAGACGGATACATGCCCCCACAGAGAAGAATCAAGGTGGACCATTGTCTCACACTACAAAAATACATTAAAATCGATTAAAGATTAAAATGTAAGCCCTGAAACCATAAAACTGGAAGAAAACTTAGAAAGAGCTCCATCTTGGCAATGATATTTTTAATATAATAATAAAAGCAAAAATGTGTGCATCAAACTAAAGTGCATATACACAGAAAAGGAAACAACAAGGTGAAAAGGCAACTTGTGGAACAGAAAATATTTGCAAAACATCTACTGGGGGGCTACCGTTAATTAAGACACATAAGGACCTCATATATCTCAGTAAAACAACCCAAATAAAAAGTGGGCAAAGGCCCTCATAGACAGTTTTCCAAAGAAGATAATGTTCATGGCCAAAAGTTATGTGAAGTGATGCTGAACATCACCACAATGAAGTGCCACCTCACACGTTAGGATGGCTGCCATCAGAAAGTCAGAAGATAGCGAGGGTCGGAAAAGAAGCCGTTACCTACTGTTGCTAATGTGAATTGGTACCGCTAACAGTATGGAGGTTCGTTAGAAAACTAAAAGTAGAACCACTATGATCCAGCAACTCCACAACAACAAAAACAACAAAATAGAATATACTTAAAAAAATTTTTTTAAGATTCACTTATTTATTTGAAAGGCAGAGTTACACAGAGAAGGAGAGGCAGAGAGAGAAATAGAGAGAGAGAGAGAGAGAAAGAGAGAGAAAGAGAGAGGCCTTCCATCTGCTGGTTCACTCCCCAACTGGTTGCAACGGCCAAAGCTGCGCTGATCTGAAGCCAGGAGCCAGGAGCTTCTTCCGGATCTCCCACCAGGGAGCAGGGGCCCAAGGGCTTGGGCCATCTTCTGTTGCTTTCGCAGGCCATAGCAGAGAGCTGGATCAGAAGTGGAGCAGCCGGGACTCAAACCGGCACCCATATGGGATGCTGGCACTGCAGGCAGCAGCCTTACTCACTACGCCACAGTGCTGTCCCTTACAGAATACTTTAAATGAGAACTTTGACTAAGTCAATCTGAAGTGTTCTCACCACACACACACAATAGGTAACTGGAGATACTGGTACTATGGCATTGCAACACCAGCACTGCATATCAGAGTGCTGGTTCCAGTCCTGTCTGCCCTGCTTCCAGTCCAGTTTCCTGCTAATGTGCATGGAAGGCAGTGGAAGATGACCCAAGTGCTTGGGCCCTTGCTACCCAAGGGGGAAATCAGAATGGAGATCTTGGTTCTTGGATTCAGCCTGGCCCAGCCTGGCCCAACCTGGCATGTTCAGCCATTTGGAGGGTAAACCAGCTCCCTGCTAATGTGTCTGAGAAAACAGCGGAGGATGGCCAAGTGCTTGGGGCCCCTGCGCTCATGTGGGAGACCTGGAAGAAGCTCTGAGTTCCTGGCCATTTGGGAAGAGAACGAGCAGATGGAAGATTCATTTTCTTTCTCTGTAACTCTGCATTTCAAATAAATAAAAAATAATTTAAAAAAGTAACTGGAGAGATTTATTTGTTAATTAGGCTGATTGTGGTAATCATTTCACAATGGATATGTATATTAAACTACCTGTATTAACTTAAATTTATAGAATTTTATCAGTCATACCTCATTAAACCCAGAAAGTTTTTTTAAAAACAGTAGAGGTAGCTGGCGCCGCAACTCACTTGGTTAATCCTCCGCCTGCAGCGCCTGCACCCCGGGTTCTAGTCCAGATTCTGTCCCGGTTGCTCCTCTTCAGTCCAGCTCTCTGCTGTGGCCCAGGAAGGCAGTGGAGGATGGCACAAGTGCTTGGGCCCTGCACCCAAATGGGGAGACCAGGAGAAGCACCTGGCTCCTGGCTTCGGATCGGCGCAGTGTGCTGGCCATTTGGGGGGGGTGAACCAATGGAAGGAAGATCTTTCTCTCTGCCTCTCTCTCTCACTGTCTAACTCTGCCTGTCAAACAAACAAACAAACAATAGAGGATGGGCCAAGGCTGTGGCATGGCAGGTAAAGTCGCTGCCTGTGGTGCTGGCGTCCCATGTGGGCACGGGTTCGAGTCCCAGCTGCCCAACTTCTGATCTGGCTGTCTGCTATAGCCTGGAAAAGCAGTGGAAGATGGCCCAAGTGCTTGGGCCCCTGCACCCACATGGGAGTCACAGAGGAGGATCCTGGCTCCTGGCTTCGGATCAGCCATTGTGGCCATCTCTCTCTCTGCCTCTCTTTTTCTGCCTCTCTCTAACTTTGCTTTTCAAATCAATCAATCAATCAAAAAATAAATTTAAAAAAATGGAGGAAACTAGATGGAGGCAACTGTATGTTCTGCAACTTTTCTGTGAATCTAAGATGATTCTAAAGTAAAAAGATTATTTAAATATAATACAACTTTTATAATACAACGTAGCATCAGGCATGTGTTCGCCTTCCATGAATGCTCTATTGAGAATAACACTGTTTTTGACGCTACTGCTTACACATCTCTTGAAATACAAGGAAAGACTAAATGTGGCCTCTAGAGGACAGTGTTGGGTCATGGAAAGAGCTGTCAGATTTCTGCCCAGCTGAAGATGGACTATCGTTTTTCTGACTTTTTAACCAGGAGGCTGCTGTTTATGGGTTGCGCTTGTTTGCAGGAAACCTGTGCCTCTTCTGCTACCCTGGGAGTTGGAGAAGGTGTTTCAGCCATGGTCTGTTAGGGAGGAGCAATCTGCAACGTTTCCAGTTTTCAGCGTGGACTTGCCTCTACCCAGGGCTTGTGACACTGGGCGGGGGTGGGAGGCACTGCTTATGCTGTCCTTGTCATTTGTGAGTTCTCCCATGGAGTCAGAACTACCGAGGGGGACTTCCTTTGTCAACTCTAAAGCAGTTTGCAGGTTACTGACGGTGCTCAGAAGCTCAGGAGCCTCTCGGCCTTGGCAAGGTTGAGGCTGCTCTGGAGCGGTTCGCTGCAGCTGGCAGCGGGGGAGGCGAGCTGTTGATCTCGCTTCCGAGCCAATGTCTGGAGTGAGCAGGACAGAAACTCATCACTTTAAGATTTCTGCTCTATAGGTGATTTCTCCTCTCTCTCTCTCTGGTTAAGATTTACTTATTTTCTTTGAAAGGCAGAGGTATAGAGAGAATAGGAGAGACACAAATCTTCTGTTCACTGGGACACTCCCCAGATGGCCGCAATGGCTGCATCTGGGCCAGGCCGAAGCCAGGGGCCAGGGGTCTCTTCCATGTTGCCTGTGTGGGTGCAGGGACCCAAGCACTTGGGCCACCTTCTGCTGCTTTCCAAGCCGCATTAGCAGAAATCAGGATTGGAAATGGAGCAGCCAGGATACAAACTGGTGCCCATAAGAAGCACCAGCTTTGCCCACTACAACCACAAGTCTGCCCCGACCTTGACATTTTAAGAGGCACTTGAGGTCGGGGGTTTCAGAGTGCTGCTTACCACGTATGAGAGCCAGGTGAGCGAATGCTAGTTTGCAAAAGGCTTGCCTTGGACCTGGAGGCAGCCGAAAGCTGTTGTTCCTATATTGATGGGTTCTGAAATTCCACAGCACATCATCCTGTCGTTAGATGGATTGGCCGAGGCTCTGCACACACTAGGTGTGACTATTGCAACATAAAAAATAGCGCTCATTTCTAAGACAGTGTGTCCCACCAAGCTGCAGCCTATAGACTTCTTATTTTTTTTTTTTTTTTGCTCAAAGAATAAATCTGTTAAAGGCTTATCTGTTGAATTGCGATCTATGAGCTTTTTAATAGGATTTTTGAAAGGGAGTATAGAATTTATAGCTTCTCATAAACAGCCTAGCATGAAAGTTAAGGTTAACAGTGCTTTTTTCAGCCATGCTATCAAACTTGAACCCACGGGCGGGGGTCCGTTTTATTCTCATTTAACAGTGCTAGGATCAAACATTCTCGTTCTCGGGTTTGGTGTGCCCTTAACTCAGTGGTGGTGTAACGAGACTCCACTTACCATGTCAGTATTTAGCAATACTAGGATGATCGGAGGTGTACTTGGATCCTTGAGATGATTGCCGCCCTAATGTGGCTCCTCATCCAGTGTCCCTGTGCTCATGGAAAGGCATCGCCTTATCCTGTTTGTGCAAGTCAGAGGCCCGTCTCCCTCTCTCTCCTACTTACTCATCATGGACGCAACTGCAGGTCTTATCAGCGAGGGCCCCTCAAATCCTACTTACTCCTTACATGTTTCCTGAGACTCCTGTCTCCACGGTCCCCGCTTTAGTCCAGGACCTCAGCACGCCTGCTCATCTGCCCAGGAAGCCAGTGGGCCCACAAGCAGCGTGAGCTCTCAGAGCGCGCAGCCAGGAGACCTCCAGTGCATTCCCATTGTCGTTGGGAAAGCAGGGCACGACACTGGCATGGCGAGAAGGTCGGGCAAGGTTTGGCTCCTCCTCTGCCTCTCCAGCCTCATCCTGAAACACTGCCTTTGTTGCTCGCTGTGCGCCAGCTTGGTGGCCTGCGATGTGATGCCTCACCACAGAGGCCAGTGCCTGTGGTTCGGGGGGGGGGGGTGTCTCTTCCCTGCTGTCTCGGCCTCCGTCCCTTCTGTTCATCCTTTGTAAACTGCTGTGAGGTGTTAATTCTTCATGAATGATTTTCCTGATTGCTGATCTAAGAAAGTTTCCAATCTTGTGTGCTTCTGTGTACCCCAGCTCTTTTAACTCATTGTACTCACATAAGCTTATAACTAGACATGCAGGTGTGTGGGTTTTGATGAAAATGTCTCCATTACCAGAACGTAAACTCTGTGAGCAGGGATCCTGCCCTGTGTGCTCATCATCAAATCCCCAGCATTTGCCTCTGTGCTCGGGAAAAGCAGTTGCTCCATTCATACATTTGTTGAGTGAATAAATGATTGTTTCTTGAACGTTTAGGTGGAGGAGGAAGAACCCACTGGATACATCCGATATGAAAAATTTCTTCCAGTGATGACCAAAGTACTACTGGAAAAAAGGTAAGTAAATGTAATTGCTAGAGAAATTACATGAATTGAATTACATTCATTTCAAAAGAGTTTCCTGATCCACTTTGTGTATTTTACTCAACCAGTGTATGTGAGGGTGGCTGCCTTCTACCCTTTCAGTATACTTCTGAACTGCAGGTTGGTGAGTGTTTAGAAATATCAGCCACAGTAGTATTAACCTGAGCAAAGCGTAACTGATGTCAAAGAAGCCAAAGTCATACATACAGCAAATAATTCTTCTGTTTTATCAGTGATACATAAGAGTCCTAATTGTCTTCTAGCAAAAGTGTAGCATTAACTTACTAAAATTGTTGATTGTTCAAGATTTGTTTCCAGATAAATCAATGTCCATAATGAGTAAAAAAAAGTGCTAATGGTTAGCATCCAACATGCCAGTGATTGTCAACAGCAATTTTCTGTGGGGTTAAGGTACTGTTAACTTTCATACCCAGAAATCCAAAAAGTTTCAGTGAGAGAAATGCTGTTACCCTTGTGCGCTGACAGTTTTTTGTTTAGCGTGGTCATTTCTTATGTAGAGACTGTATTTGCTCATTGATTTGCATGATACTTGCTCATTTTTTCTGCACGATTATAGGTACAGACCAATTCCAGAAGATGTTCTTCTTCGAGCTTTTGAGGTAAGGTCCAATGATCCATACAAATGAAACATGGATCATGTTGAATTTATTTGTCAGGCAAAAAATAGAGTATCTTTTCTTTTCCCATAGGCTTTAGATCCAGCTAAACGTGGGTTCCTTACTAAAGAAGAACTGATCAAGTATATGACTGAAGAAGGTAAGACTGATTTACAACTTACAACCATGGCCTGTGTAAGGGATTAATAATTTTTTAAAAATAGGTATTCAAAAGTTAGAGCAGATATTTTAAAGTGAATTATTTGGTTAAAAAGAATTTTTCACTGCTGCTATTAGTTTGGTTTTGGGTGGTTTCGGTTTTGTGGGAGTTAAGAGGACAACAGGTGGGTTCAAGGGCAATGGATTGTTGTCTCATAGGAGTTCACAGTGTATCATGATGACTTTTATAAATTGCGGGCCGGCGCCGTGGCTCAACAGGCTAATCCTCCGCCTTGCGGCGCCGGCACACCGGGTTCTAGTCCCGGTCGGGGCGCCGGATTCTGTCCCGGTTGCCCCTCTTCCAGGCCAGCCCTCTGCTGTGGCCCGGGAGTGCAGTGGAGGATGGCCCAGGTGCTTGGGCCCTGCACCCCATGGGGAGACCAGGAAAAGCACCTGGCACCTGGCTCCTGCCATCGGACGAACGCGGTGCGCCGGCCGCAGCGCGCCATCCGCGGCGGCCATTGGAGGGTGAACCAACGGCAAAAGGAAGACCTTTCTCTCTGTCTCTCTCTCTCACTGTCCACTCTGCCTGTCAAAAAATAAATAAATAAATAAATTGCGGTCATTCTGCTCAGAGGACTTCTGGGATAAAAGGCATGCCACCTAGAAAACATGAACTGTTAATTACTATAAATCAGATTGAATATTCAAATTTAAGTACATAAAAATTCCTCTTTAAGTTTTTTCAGTTGGTAAGATTACAGATAATGCAACCTCAAAAAATATGAATCCACACAAAAAACTCAACTTTTATGCTAAAGGACCTTTATGTTTGCTTTGAACAGGAACCACACACATCACCCATCCCCATGCATACTGCCTGCACACTTGTACGTGCCAACCTGGGAGCTGGTGTTCCTTAGAAATGTGTTTTCCTCCCCTGAATGTCAGCAGCTGGCGGGCAGCCTCTTGACAGTCTCACTCTCACTGTGGTCACCCCCGGCATCCCATACTGAGCTAGAGTTCTGTCTCCTTGCTCCATTCAGTGGTTCCAAAGTACAAGTGCTCTGAGTAGGGGAGAGGGAGATGGCATCTACATGCACAGCTGCTTTGCCCACTTGGACTTGATCTGAGATTAGGTGGAAATCCAGGGGGAGAGAGAGTAACTGTGACGTTGGCAATCAGAGCTTTTATCTAACAGCTCCTGTGGCATCACTCAAATTATTTTATGATTTAATTTTTAATGGGAATGTTAGTCTTCCAAGCATCAGCCTCTTAATCCTAAGTATTAATTAAAAGGAGGTCTTAGATTATATTGGGCAATATGAACTTAGTTGAAATAACCAAAACAGTTAAATTTTTATTAATGTTGTACCTACTGTATGTTTAGTAGTTACTAAGTGTTAATAAGGTATACTGTAGTACCTCTTGAGTACTACCATATTATTGGGGAAATGAAACTAATTTATAAAGTATATGAAATACAAGACAACTGAAAAAAAAAATCAGAAGACCAGGGCAGACTACACCAGGCTATTCGATACTGGAAGACTTAAGAACATAGGTTCAGGGCCAGTGCTGTGGTGTAGGTAGTAAAGCCGCTGCCTACAGGGCCGGCATCCCATATGCATGCCAGTTCTAGTCCCAGCTGTTCCTCTTCCAATCCAGCTCTCTGCTATGGCCTGGGAAAGCAGTAGAAGATGACCCAAGTCCTTGGGCCCCTGCACCCGTGTGGGAGGCCTGGAAGAAGCTCCTGGCTCCTGGCTTCAGACTGGCCCAGCTCTGGCCATTGCAGCCATCTGGGGCGTGAACCAGTAGATGGAGGATCTCTCTCTCTCTCTCTCTCTCTCTCTCTCTCTCTCTGCCCTCTGCCTCTCTGTAACTCTGCCTTTCAAATAAATACATCTTAAAAACAAATAGGTTCCTTGGGAAAGTGGAATTTATATATTTTGTTGGGGGTGGGGATGAAGTCTTATGGTTTATAGTGCCCTCACACGGTAATCTCAGCAGATGTTTGTTAAGTGAATAAGTAGATGAATTAGTCAAGAGGCTGGTGAGAGGGAGACGTGGAGATGGGTAAACAGTATTACCAAAACTAGGAGGCAGGAATGAACGTGGAGTGTCAGAAGCCACCTAGAAGACAGGCTAAGCTGTCCCGAAGGTCTTGTTCACAGTCAGTAGGAAATGACTTTATATTGATGTACTAGAACCAAATTGTGGAGGCCTGGGCTCAGAAATTTGGAATTTACCCCTTGTGCTATGGAGAAGTATTGTGAGGTTTTGAGCAGGAGATTCACTTGGTGCAAGAGTGATTGTGGGAAGGCGACTCTGCTGCTGGCAGGTTTGCTAGATGAGTGAGAAACGGATTGGATGGGGAGATCAGCTAGAAGGCGATTCTAGCATTTTGAAGGTTCCATAATTTAAGGCCTTTCCTGGCAATGGGAATGGAAACGGGATTGCTGCTATGAAATAACCTATGGCAGGGTCATGGGCTGCTGCGGAGCAGAGCAGGCGACAGCGGTGAGAGCTGAGCCAGCAGCAACAGCAGGTGGACTGATGGTGGACGCTGGTGCAGCCGTGATGCTGCTGACGCAGGGCGGTCAGGACAGAGCACCGTGCGCCCTGGGACGGCACACTCTGCGGTTTCCTCGGGCGTGCTCTGCGATAACCTCCATAAAGCGCTGCCTACGGTGAGTTAATAGTGCTCCTGAGTCAACCATCGGGTATCAGTGATGCAGCAGAGAACAGTCATTTTCAGATAAAAATACACACGGCTTAAGTTATTCACTCACAAGTATTGTTAAATATCTTCCACATTATTTGAGTTAATGTGTTTGATGGTGATACATAAAAGTACTGTATGAATCTAAGTTACTATCATTATTAGATGTAACAGCCCCGTCAGCCAAGTGTAGCAGCAGTTGGCTAATCCGGTAAGATAGTTGCTTAAGAATCGGTGCTTGAGAGTCTCAGCATTCCGCAGACTGTCTTTAACTGCATCTATGCTTTATAAAGATATGGATGAAGTTTACTTGCACTGTCTTTTCACAGTACCCATAGAGCATCAACCACATTAATCAGTTTGAGAATATGGATTCTAAACGCCCAGGAAGTCATCTATGGACATAATAAATCACATTAAATCAAGTCCCTACAGGATAGAGGTCCCTGTGTGTCCAGGAATGTGTATTGCATCAGATAGCATTTAGCAGCAGGGAAGATCTCAAAGAAGTTTTAAACAAACACTAAACATGTTGCTGCTTATGTGCCAGCTAATAACACATTTAATCCTTGTAACAGCCCTATGCAATACGTGGTATTGTTTCCATATCCATTTGATAGACAGAGAAACTGCAGCGTAGAGACATTAGGCAACTTGCCTAAGATCTTAAAGCTAGTAAAAGACAGCCTGCACTTGAACCCAGGCAGTATGGCTTTTAGCCATTAAGCTGTTTGCTTTCATCCTTAACCAAACATTGTATACCTGTCTCCTTGCCCAAGGAAGCGGTTGGCTACCTTCAGTCCTTTTACTGTGAGCAAGGCATTGTTCTAAGTGGTAGCGTGCGGTAGTTCATTCGACTTACAGATCATGAACTTGACTGCTGGTCTTCGGCCCCTAGTTCCACTGCTCACTCACAGGGGCAGTCTGCCTTCTTCCTTTGTGTGCTACTGGTATCATCACTTGTAAATGGGAATAATAACAGTTCTTACCTCTCATAAGGTAATTGAGAGATTAATTTAGTTAATGTATTTGTGAAGCACTTAGATCAGTGCCTGGTGTACAGCAGTATTCAGTAAATGTTACTATTCTTTTTTTTCTTAAAGATTTATTTATTTATTTGAAAAGCAGAGTTAGAGAGAGGGAAAGAGAGACAGAGATCTTCCGTCCATTGGTTCATTCCCCCAAATGGCTGCAACAGCCAGCTACAGCTGTGTCAGATGTATACCAGGAGCCAGGAGCTTCTTCCAGGTCTCCCACGTGGGTGCAGGGGCCCAAGGACTTGGGCCATCTGCTGCTGCTTTGCCAGGCACATTAGCAGGGGCTGAATCATAACTGGAGCAGCCAGGACTCAAACCAGGGCCCATACATGATGTCAGTGCTGCAGGCCTCTGCTTAACCCACTATGTTAAAGTGCTGGGCCCATTCTTCTTCCTCTTCTTTTTTTTTTAAGTCTATTTTATTTGAGAAGCAGAGAGAGACAAAAGAGGAGAGCTCCCATCTGCTGCTTCACTCCCCAAATGCTGGTAATGGCCAAAGTCAGAAGCTGGGAACTAAATCCAGGTCTCCCACATAGGTGGTAGGAACTCCGTTACTTTAGCTGTCACCACTGCCTCACAGGGTCTGTATTAGCAGGAAGCTGGGGTCAGGACCTGGGAATCAAACCTGAGTACTTCCACATGGGAGGCAGGTGTCTGAACTCCTTGGCTGAACACCCACTCCTCTGTTATTTGTGTTCTTGTAAGGAAATACATCAGAGTTCATTTGGCAGTAGATTTAGCATTTAACAATCGAGTATTCAGAATTTGTCACTTTAACATTTTGGACATTCTTTTCTTAGCATGTAGGTATAGTCTTGTTTGACAATACTATGTTCATTGTCATCAAAATTCCTATTTGAGTAACTTCTCTATTAACTGAACACCAACCTAGAAACCATTGTAATTGTAGGTGATTTAAGTGCATGAAGTAGGGAAGCCTCAGGCTTTGATAACTCACGTGCTTGGATAAGAAACTTTAGGGATAAGATGCTTAGGATACCTGTATTTTTGTTTAATATCAGGACAAAGTGCTGTGCTAAATAGTCTGCAGCCTTTCCAACCTTCCTGAGTTTGCTTCTTTAAGGTGGCCCTCACCTGTTACCGCATCCACCTAAAGCCTGCAGATTTTCTATCCAGCTTTTGGGTTTATTTAACACCAACACTGGAGCAAAGTAGGTTTTTAATGGTGGATGAAGGGCGTCTCTCACTGGCTTCACCTGGCTCTGCTCAGTTAGCCAGATCCGGCTTAGAAACATTCAGAGATAAAATCATTATAGTTTCTGGTCTCTGTTTCCTCTTCGGCAATTTTGCGCAATAAACATCTAATCATCTCTCCATACTCTTACTAAATAATGATTGGGTGCCCCAAAAGATTCGAACTTTGGCTTAATCCTTTGGCAATTTGAACAGTTTTGAAATTTAAATAAGCAAACAAGTAACCTGGTTCCTGGTATCTTTCTGTCCTCCTGCTGTCTGGCCCAAGTGCCAGCTTCCTCGGTTGCCTGATCTGTGATATCTGCAGGGTTATCTGTGAAACCTGCAGGTCCCAGATCCACCACAGTGTGCAAGGGCCTGCTCCTGGGACCTCTGGGCTGGTCCATAGCTCCCAGGAGAACGACTGTGACACACTGGGGCCTTGTGGGGCTGCTAGGCGGTTAAGCTGGCTGGTGGAGAGAAAAGAAAAAAAATCAGGTCGCTGTCAGTGATGGATTCTCCTTCTTGTCCTTCCCAGGTGAACCTTTTTCACAAGAGGAAATGGAAGAAATGTTGGCAGCTACGATTGATCCAGAAACAAATGCAATTCATTATAAGGACTATATAACAACCATGATGATAGATGACAGTTAAATGTTCTAAAGGCTTCACTTCTAATTGAAAGGACAATTTAAAAAATTGTTTGTCCTTGTTAATTTCACATTTTAGCCAGTAATTCCTATAGCTGATTAAATACCTTATGATAGAACTATTTCAAGATTTTTAAAAGATTGTCATAATAATTTAAAACATCTTTTTAGTGTGCCTTGCCTATGGAATGATCAATTGTGAATTATTTAAAAACTATTCTGAAAACATCAAAATAGATTCTTATTTTTGACAATAAAATCCACGTTATCTTCAAATTAATTAAACTGACAAAATGAAGAATGTCTGTAAATGACCTAAGGTTTGGCATATAAAGATCTGGAGAGAGGATGGGTGACCAAAAATTCAAAATGAGTAGCAAATGATGCAGGCTTCCTTTTTAAACAATTAACACTTGAACAATCAATGTAGAAGGAGAATTACTGAAATTATTATTATTTTCTTTTTCTTTTTTTTTTTTTTTTTTTTGTGACAGGCAGAATGGACAGGACGGTGCGCTGCGGCCAGCGCACCGCGCTCATCCGATGGCAGGAGCCAGGTGCTAGGTGCTTTTTCCTGGTCTCCCATGGGGTGCAGGGCCCAAGCACCTGGGCCATCCTCCACTGCACTCCCGGGCCACAGCAGAGGGCTGGCCTGGAAGAGGGGCAACCAGAACAGAATCCGGCGCCCCGACCGGGACTAGAACCCGGTGTGCCGGTGCCGCAAGGTGGAGGATTAACCTGTTGAGCCACGGCGCCGGCCAATTATTATTATTTTCTTATGAGTGTCAGTTACTCAACCTCATTTGAGATTATAATGTCCTATTTTATAAAATTTAATTTGCTGATTGCCATAGTCTGGATCTTAGCTTTAAGGTTCACTATCTCCAAAAGGCCCATATGTTAAAGGTTTGGTCCCCAAAGTCATAAGTTAATGGTATTAGGAGGGTGCAGACTTGTACCAGTTATGGTTTTTAGGAGGTAGGCCTAATGGGAGATCCTTAGATTGCTGGAGGTGTGTCTCACAAGGTAGTTCTTGCTAGTAGGTTGGCCATAAAAGCCTGAATTGGGCCTCTCTCTCTCTGCTTGCTGGCTCACCGTGTGTTCCTAGCTCTGTCCTTGCCATCCATCACCCTCATCAGAACCAAGCCAACAGAGCTCACAGAGCTTGGACTGTGAACCTCCACAACTGTGAGCTAAAGAAATCTTTAGTCTTTATTGAGTTGTCTCAGGGGTTTAGTTGTAGTGAAAAGCTGACCAACACACTAGTCCAGCAAGTTACCCTGGATGGGAGAGATGATGAATCTAGAGAAAAGACTGAATGGAAGGGGAGGGTGCCTTGGGACTGAGCGCCCCAGGTCCTCCCGTCTGAAATCTGTCACAGGTTCTGACTGATGCTGTACTTTATCTGCTTTGTCCACAGAATCGGCTCTGTTTAGTTCTGTTCAGTTCAATTCAATCCATAGAATTGGCTTTCTGGATTGTAATTGATTTTTACCTTTAGCGGTTTTTTTTAAAGTCACCCAAAAGTACAACACAAGATTCCCATAGAAATCCCATTTTATCTCACATTTCTTTGTACTCAAACCATTTCCATGTGGGTTTTACCTTTCCAACTCACCTGCCTTGCCGGCAGCATCCAGTTTAAATCTCGATGGTGTTTTCCTCCTTTGTCCCAGCAGGAAGTTGGCTGAGCCCGACTCCCGCCTTCCGCAGAGCCTGCTGTCCCCAGTAGTGCTGCTGGCCCAGCTTGTGGAAAGCACTGTGAGTTCTCACTCTCCTGGGCTCAGGCAGCTGTGTGGCTCCGGGCAGAACTGCAGGCTGGGAGTTGGCATCTCACCCTCCCTCTGGCTCACTCTGGGTCAGGTACTTTGCCTCCTGTGCACCTCTGTCTGGAAAGAGCCCAAGACAGTCCTCCTGCTTCCAGAAGACAGGGCATGGGTTCAGGCTACTTGACAGGGACCAAATGTGCATGGACCAGGTACCTAAGAGACAGAAAAAAAGAGTGCTCAAGATAGCAGGCCAGTTGGGGTTCCCACAGAGAGCCAAGGGCAGGATGGCGTGCTGCGGACAGGATGTGTTCCCATCTTCCTCACCCTCCTATCTTCCTTTCCCTTTGGTAACTGCTTCCATGTAGAAAGTGTTGTCAGCCGACCCCTTGAAGAAGGTGACATCACTATGTTACCCAGAGCAGAGAGCCTCCTGGTCGTCCATGCCGCAGCTGGTGGCAGGCGTGGTGGCCGTCTCCTAGGCCTGCATGTTTCTCAGATCGTGGTTGACAGCTGCTTTGGAAGCACCTGGAAGGGATGTTTGGGAGAGTGCAGACACCTGTGCCCCGTTCCGGAGCCCCCTGAAGCAGTTTCTGGAGGTGGGGACGGGCCCCTGGGAGCTCCATCCGAAGTGGATGCCCTCGGGAGCCGTACACACTTGAGTGTAGACGCTGCACTCTTGGGCAGCGCTGCATCTTGCAATTCCTGGGTGGCACGGATGTGTCGTGTTGCTGGGGTTCTGCATCCTGGTTTGTGAGGTGGAAAGTACACCGACTGCAGCGCTGGTGTGAAGACTTAAGGAGATCATGGAAGTGAAGTCTTTCAAAGCTACAAGGTACGACACAAATCACTGTTTATAGAAAACCAGCTAAGCAGGGAAGGAGAGAGAAGAGCAGGGAGAGACCAGGAGATGTGCCGCCCGGATGTGGGAAGTAAGCAGCCAAGCGAAAGCTAATTCTCTGGATGAGGGTGGTGAGCCTACCCGGGCTGCTGATAGAGAGACCAGGAGAGTCGCTGGCTGTCATGATGCCATGCGTTAGAAGACGTTTAGCTTGTTTCTAGAAAGTGATCTTAGGAAGAGACGACTTTCTTTTTCTAAAAAATTTGCTATCAGTCATAGCACTTTTGTTTTTGAAGATTTATTTATTTATTTGAAAGGCAGAGTTACAGAGGGAGGGAGGTGCAGAGAGAGAGAGATTGATTTTCCATCCACTGGTTCACTCCCCAAAAGGTCGCAGC